>CAJUYH010000468.1:46708-65904 GCA_910591685.1 Galerucella tenella | reverse complement strand
AATGTACCTATATTAGAGATTAATAGGGAATTAGTTTGTTATATACATGTCATTCTTCATACAGGCATGAGAAATTCGTTTGGACTATCACCTATGCAAACTCAAATGGCTTCAGGAGGTATGCAAAACACCATGCCAAGTCAAATGCCAGTTCAAATGTCAAATTCGATGGTGCCTCAAATGACCAATCCGATGAATGGAGCTATGGGTAACCAAATGAATCCTAACATTAATGGAGGGTCACCAATGCTAAGTCAAATGAATCAACATTATAGTATGAATAGTCCAATGAATGGTGCACAAATAGCACCTCATCAGGCCCCAATTCAGATTCCTATGCAGCAGAGACCAATGGGTAAGTTATTTTGTTTAATTGACATAGTTTTGTTAAAGACCTTAGAGGGTTCCTGAAGGTGTGTTGTTAATAAACAATCATTCTATTTTTATTAGAATATACACCAGCCTTGAATCATCATGAAATGCCTCAACAAGCACCAGGAGTTGCACCAACACCACCTTCAGTTCCTGTCCAGCAGCAACAGCAGCAGCAATCTAAGGAGTTCAATACAGCCTCATTGTGTAGATTGGGACAAGAAACTGTTCAAGATATTGTTAGTAGAACACAAGAAGTTTTCCAGACATTGAAGCAAATTCAGGTAAGTTTAATGTTATTGAAACTCATCTGACTATACCAAGTTTGGGTTAGTAAATATCATCATCATGTTATTATTCATTTCAGCCTCCCAATGGTACTCCGCAATCTTTAAATGCAAGCAACGAGAAAAAGGCCAAAGTCCAAGAACTTCTTCGTACCATAAGAGTACTTTTCAAAAGACTGCGTCTCATATATGAAAAATGCAATGAAAACTGTCAACTACAAGGTATGGAGTATACGCATATTGAGAGCTTGATTCCTTTCAAAGATGAACTGGATCCGAAACACGATGAAAAGAAAAACTCAGAGGCATACCGGTTAGCTTGCGAAGAAAGCAAAGAAGTGATGGAACAAGTTGTCTTGAAAAATAAACAGCTCAAAGAAGTTATAGACCACTTACGGCGTATAATTTGGGAAATTAATACTATGTTAACTATGAGAAAGTCGTAGCTAATGTTGAAGTAACATTTTATATATAAATATTCTAGATTGGGGTGCATTGAACATTAATTTTAACTATTGAATATGAAAAATATTGAATCCAAGGTTTTATATGATTGAATGCTCTATCAGTTATAGCACTCTAGGCTCTTTTTATTTTATTTGTATCTTTTTTATTTTTGTGAATGTTGAATTAGTATAGTTCCTGAAGAGAATTATGTAAGTAATTTTCAGGTCTATATTATGTTTCCTTTTACAAAATTATTATACACTCAGGCACCTCTGATATGCTGGACTGGAGAACATATATCTGCAAATGATTGCAGACCTGAAGGGATAATTTGTGTCCACTTTTTCTAAACTTTATTAATTATTGGACGTCAGATATCGTTAAAGTCATTAAAACTTGACACTCAAAGTAAGAATTACAGGCTAGCCCTTTTTTTGAGCTGACTCTTTGATCAGCAGCTATGATTTTTACTAATTTGTGTTTATACTTTTTAGCTATGTCTTCTGACAGCAAGGTTATAAAAATTTAATCTCAATGGACGTTTGAAAAACAGCATCTCTTTACAAGTTTAGTATTTTTTCCTTTATATTGTAAATTGATTTATATTTTGAAAAGAATTCTTTATTTTGTATTAAAAGTAACATATTTTATCATTTCACCAATGTACAGCTGTTTAGTTTATAAGGTATTTTTTCTAATTGTTAATTATTGTTTATTAATACTATTTATTAAACATATATATTGTTCTTTTTATCAGTGTAACCAAATTCCTGAACCCATATCAGTCACACCTTTATCAATAAACAGTGCGGGTTATTATACAAGGTCAAAACATAAAAAACACTGCTGATTAAAGCACATAAAAAACATCTTTATTTTGTAATTAGTATCACATATGCACTCAACATGTAAATTGAGAATTCTGAAAACAGTCAAGTGTAATTTTTTATGACCTGTCTAATTCTACAAACAATTTCAATATTGATAACAGATTTAGACCATGGTTTCATACAAACATTCAATATAATTTACTTTATATAATATCAACACAAATCTTAATATTATCAGTATAGCGAGATAGACAGGTGTCATTAAAACTATTATAAACAAATCTCAATAATCCAAGGAATACTAGTCTAATTCATCTATTATTTTCAGAAATTCTGATAATTTGTCATACTTGAAGGTTAATAATAATTCTAATGTAGGTACAAGCTTAACACTTTGACCATACAAAAATTCATATGCACACCTATCTAAAGATAGTTGTTTTACAAAAATTAAGAAATAATGAGTTTAAGTAGACAAATTAGACAATTTATGTAAACCTTGTAAATTATTTACTAACGATTTCAAACAATAAAAACAACTATAAATAAAACTAATTAATTTCTAAATTCTTTTTGGAATGCGTCAGCACAATTTTCACAAATATCTGCATCACAATTTGGAGTTTTACATAAATGACAAACATTCAAGTGCCTTTGAAGAATATCACGGGTTTCTTTTTCTGTATCAGTTAGATGTTTCTCTCCTTGATCTTCTAGAACAACATGTGCTAATTCATATTCTATTTGAGTAAGAACTTCATTCACTTCTGTATCTTGCATGAGTCTGGATGCTTCAGGATCTACCGCTAAAACTGCTCTTAGGTCAGTCACTGATCTGTAAGAAATCAGCTCTCCATAGTTCTCCACAATTTGCCTAAATCTATCAACACTTCTGCTTCTATTGTTTCTCAGTCTATTGAAAAAATTCTGGAAAATTGAAATATTATTTTGTCACAAATGCTGTATTGCAATGCCATATTGGATATATACAAATAACATACATGTTAGAAAGGATTAATTGAAGAAAGACCAATTACATATTGTAAATATTCTATAACCAAGACTAAATGCTCAATCCCTATACAATTTCAAAATAACGATATTTGCAGAACACAGCTTCAAAGAGCAACATCTTAACTCTGTGAAGTGATTCAGGATCAATAGATTACATATTTTTTCACAAAATTGGAATCTAATAACTTCTACATATGTAGGCCTCCCATTATTTCAATAGGTACTATTAATAAATTGTAACTTATTGGCTGAAAATGACAAAAATCCATTTACCATGAAACATAGTGAATAGATCTGCAAAAACTGGAATTTAGTATAAATGAAGTACACATAAAACATACAATTTTAGGCTAGTAAGAACGTAAAAAATGCTAGCAAGATACTAAATATAATTTTGGACGATGTAATTAGAATATTAATAATTGCGGAAGTTAATATAGCTTAATATATTAATTAAAATCAGGTTGATTGCTTTTAATACACAATTTCCTATTTATTTGGAGGTTAGAATTTCCTTAAATTTGAAACTTACATTTCTGAAGTCATTCCTAATGGCTCCGGTGGTTCTGTTATGTGTCCAGTCGCTTCTTGCTCTATGTAATCTAATAATTGGAGTTTTTGATTTTCTGTCTGCCATTATTTACAATATTTTAGTATCACAACCAATTCAAAATTTAGGAATAAATAAATTCGTTCGCGTCCAACTTTGTTATTGGTTCATTTATTTTATGACACCAGGGTTGTCAACTTTATAAAACTAGAATCGAGAGAACTCATCGAGAAAAAAGTCGATAGATAATTCCTTTATTTAGTTTTACAATAAAAAAACTTTTATACCAGTGGTTACATTGGACATTACGACAGTAAAATGAAATTTTAATTGATATTTAAATAATTTAGTGTTAATAAAAAAAAGTGTAGTTAGGGAATACACATTATAAAAATTTTATTCAGTTCAAATGCGGTAGTTTCGATTGAAAGTGTGGTATATTTGAATTTTTGTTTGTTAATTATTCTTTATATTATGATAATTATTAGGTCTATTTAAAAAATAATGTATAAAGTGTTTTTTCATTGTTTTAAAACCATTTATTATCGATACATTTTCGTTCGTAGTGTAAACGATTTAATTAATAAAAATGTAGATTTTTATTGAAAACAGTGAATAAATACATAAAATGTTCCTTTTAACATGGAATCACGTTAGGGCTGCAATCTATTAATATTAAGAAGATAAAAATTGTCCACATACAGGTACGATCGATAAAGATTTGATAAATTACTAGTGCCGCACCTAAGTTTCTATGGAAACTTGGGGTAGTGTGTAGTAAGCATTAAAGCTCAAGGAAAATCATTTAATCGTCATGAACTACAATGGGGAATAAGTTAGTTACGTTCACAGAACAACAATTAGAAAATTATCAGGTAATATTTAGGTAAACTGTATTTTTTCTTATGGATAACTCGTGTTGTTTTAACAGGACTGTACTTTCTTTACCAGAAAAGAGATATTAAGGTATGTATTAAAATATATAAAAGTACCTACATTTTATCTCTTTACTTAAAAATGACCATATGTAAATTTAAGAAGCAAAAGTCGTCAAAGTAATCGTTATATATCTACTTTCTGGGATATAATCGCTACTTTTTCAAGAATAGATCCCTACTTAGTAGGGGAGAGTTGGATAAAATGGGGTACTTATTATATCGTGCTTGTTAATTTAAAAAGTAGTAAGAATACATTCATGTTTCTAATATCAAGGTACACAGTTATATGATTGGATTAATAACCTAAACGCATTATTCTTAGATTTCAATACTTTTGTGAAAATTAGGTGTTTTTTAAAATTTTGTGAAATATCCCATTTTATCCAACTGGTATGCTACTTGGGGTAGTGGGTACTGTAAAATGGGGTACCTCCTATTAAACTAGATTAATATTACATTGTATATTTAAAAAATAAAAAGTTTTCAAAACTCGTATATTACGGACATTATATAAGGTTCCGTTTTCTTCCTACAACCTTTTAGCGTTGCTTCTACCGTTGATTTACATTTCTTCGTCCTAGTTTGATCATTTTCTATATCTTCTGGGACATTGAATTTTGAACATTCGATTTTTCTTGATTGTCCTCTCAGATTCTTAACTTCTTGTTCTTAATTTAGATTTATTTTCACAGGCTTCTTCTTTCGAGGTTCTATTTCGGCAATTAATTCATTTTTATACGGTGACTCTGTTAAAACTGCCGTTTGCCCCCTCTTTGTGGTTTTAGTTCTCGCTGTTTCTCTATTGAAATGCGGAACTGGTCTAATATCCTTAGGAGAAATTTCAAATGCAGCTACAGTAGCCTGTTGAGATGATGAGCTTGGGTTATAAAGATTAGAATCGGAAAGATGCCTTTGAAGCTTTAAAATAGCCCATGCTTCCTTCCATTTATTATCACCTCTTGAATTGCAAGGTGCATGCTCTCTTCGGACCAAGACTGGCGGTTTGTTTTCCGTTGATAATTACTAGCCATATTTTATAAAGTATTGAACAGCCTGTCGGGAAAAACTACGTGAGAAATGTTATAAGTTTGATAGAACGGGGTACCCCATTTTATAAAACCAACTAGCACCCCATTTTATCGTACTGGTACAGTATTTACAAAACGTGTTGTAACTCCGCTAAAATTTATAGTTTCCTTTTACAAGATATATCATTATAAGGCTTAAAAAGTGTATATTTACCTGAGCTTATATTGTTAACGATTTTAGAGTCCTCAAAAAAACTATTCACCATAAAATTTCAATAAATCGTCCAAAAAATTAACTTTTGTCTTCAAAATCTGGAAAACCCATACAATCGATTCACCTTCCTCTAAGCAACTAAATAGAATCATTCCCAAATTCCCAATGCGGTTGACCACCTCCAAATGCTAATGGTCGAGACAAAGGCACGAAAATGGGGGTACACCATCTTATCCGACTACCCCATTTTATCCAACTCTCCCCTACTTAGTACTTATATATATATATATATATATATATATATATATATATATATATATATAATCATATACCCTTATACCCTAAGGTGTCGGGTTTGCATTTAATTCTCGTATATAAATTTTTTCCATTCTTTCCTGTTTCTTGCCAATGTTCTCGCCTCTTCCCATGATTTACCTCTCTCTCTTAGTATATTACCCACTATTGTATTCCATGTTTGTTTTGGTCTTCCTTTTTTTCTTTTTATTTGTATTTTTGCCTCATATGTCCTTTTAACTTGACTATTGTTATTCATTCTCTGAATATGTCCCCACCAGCTGAGTTGTCTTTGTTCTATAAATTTTAGTACGGGTTGTACACCTAATTCCTCTCTTATTTTTGTGTTTCTAATTTTGTCCATTCTTGTTGTTCCAAATGTTCTTCGCAAGTATTTCATTTCTGCTGCCTGTATTTTGCTTTTTTGTTTACTTGTAAGAGTCCAAGATTCGCATCCATACGTTAAAACTGGTCGATATATTGTATTATACACTTTTACTTTTGTCTCTTTGGTAATTTCTTTTTTGTTTAGAAATTTTTGGTTCATGGCATAGTATAGCTTAATTGTTTTCTCTATTCTTTCATTTATCTCTGCATCTTGTTTTCCTGTTTCGTCAAAAGTTATTCCTAAGTATTTGAATTCTATTACTTGTTCTATTTGTACATTATCTATTTTAATTTAGTGTTGATCTTCTGATTTCCTATTACGAGTATTTTGGTTTTATTTTTGTTGATTCTCATGCCTTCTTCTTCCATAACATCTTTCCATATATTCAAGTTTTCTTGTAATCGGTTTTCACTTCCTGCCATTAGCACCACATCATCTGCAAAAACTTCTTCGGCTAACTCTACTCTTTCTAAATTTTTATACCCAACGAACATTTTCTTCACCTTCTGTTCGCTTTTTTTAATAATACTGTCCATAAATCCTGTTGATTTCATGTTGTTTCTTAGTACTTATTTATAAATTAAAAACCTTTATAATTAAGTGGATGTGAGTGGTGAATTTTTGTTCATACATTTATTACAGCAATATGCCATTTCATTTTCAGGGTTTTCAAAAGATTTCGGGAAGTTCGACCCGATATCGTTCCAAAACAAATGAAGAAAAGCGAGGCTATTAGCATAAGGATTCCATTAGAAGACAGCATAGAAAAAATTCCAGAGCTGCATGTAAAAGAGCACATAAAACAACAAAAGGATGTATCCAGAATTAGGGGAAATATTTTAAATTTAGTTGCAAAGTACCTTTCATAATAATTAGTACCACAGTAAGAACATTAGGCTTTTTACTTTTATTTCAGCAAATACTCAAAATTTTGGAAATTTTCATTGCCCTAAAATTATCTGGATACGCCTTAGACATAAGCCTTGTCTTGTTATAATTATTTTTTAGGAAAATCCCTTCAAGAAACGAATATGCGAGGTATTCTCAAGAGATGGTAAAGGCAATTTATCCTTTGAGGATTTCTTAGATCTACTTTCGGTTTTCAGCGAACAAGCTCCACGGGATATTAAAGTCTTTTATGCATTTAGGATCTATGGTACTTTCTTTTTAGTAATTCTACACACACTGCACATATATTTTTATATATACAGGGTGTCCCATGACGTTTTAACAGTACAATGTCTCGAAAACAGTTCAGATGACAGGTATGAAATTTGACATTGATGAACAGTTGAAACTAATTCTTATATTCACTATGAAAGTCTTCAGTTTTCATATTATTTCCGATCACGTGACCTAAGCAAATTTTCTTTCGTATAATAATATACCTTTGGATTAATCTTTCAAGAACGATACCCCAATTTGTTGTCATGATATATAGGGGTTACTTGAAAGGTCTAGTTTATGTCAAACTTCCGAGAGATTTTGATGATTTGAAGGATAAAATCAGACAGGCTTGTAATGTAATTACCCGAAATGATCATAGCAGCATTTACAAGAAATTTTTTAACAAGATTTAAACTAGTATCAATGAGCATGGTCATCAATTTGAATAATATACCGACTGTCCCGTTGAAACAATTTATTGAAGTCACGTGACCGGAAAAGAAGTAATTATCAGTGTCAACTGTTTGAAGCTGCCAAATTTCATACTCCCCATGTGAATGGTTTTCGAGATATTGGACTGTCAAAATGTTTGGGAAACAGTATAAATATTTTATTATTTGATGTTTATAAATGTTTTTTTCTTATTCTTTTGGGAATCAAACCACAATAATATTTTTTATTTCGACGTTTCGGTAGCGTTCCAGCTACCGTTGTCAAGATTAACTAGTAATAAAATTGATAAAAAATTTTTTTGGTCCCTATCTGACACAACGAACAAATATGACAACTAGTTGTCATTTCTGTTATCTGTCACTGGTTATGTCAGATGTCAGTGGAAAAAGTAATTAGAAGAATAGAGATGCACCTAACTAGAACTGCTACAAAAATCTAATCGAAAATGGACATACAGAATTAAACGAATATCAACAAAAATAAATATAACACATTTGACATAATTAGTGACTGAATGGCGGAAATGAAGTGGTGACTTGCCAGGGGTTCCTGGAGTTGTTGGCCGCCGATGTGTTGAGTGTTCGGCTAGAAAGTCAGTTTAAATTTCAAGATATACGCTTCGGGGTGTGTTTATGGTTTTAATAAAGCAATATAGATGTTCGCAATAATAAAAAAGATATCTTCTGTAAGTTCCTTGTGGCATTGCTTATTCTTTTTTCTTATTCTTTTGGGAATCAAACCACAATGGTGTTTTTTATTTTTTGTTTCGACGTTTTGGTAGCGTTGCAGCTGCCGTTGTCGGGATTGACTAGTAGTAAGGTTGATAACAAATTTTTTTGGTCCCTATCTGACACAACGAATGACAACAACAACAACAACAAAATATGACAACTAGTTGTCATATTTTTTCGTTGTCAGATAGGGACCAAAAAAATTTTTTATCAATTTTATTACTAGTTAATCTTGACAACGGTAGCTGGAACGCTACCGAAACGTCGAAATAAAAAATAAAAAACACCATTGTGGTTTGATTCCCAAAATAATAAGAAAAAAGAACAAGCAATGCCACAAGGAACTTACAGAAGATATTTATAAATTTTATTTTAAATAGTAAAATATTTAACGATGTTTTTTCTACAGAGTTATTAGTGGTTGGCTACTTTGATTTGTGTTATTTTTTTAAAGATTTTGATAGTGATCAACATGTAGGACCAGAAGATATCGACCAAGCTTTACTTCTGCTCACAAGAAATACTCAAGAATTGACGCCGGATGATAGACAACAAATTGCAGAAAAAGTTATTGAAGAAGCCGACGTGGATGGGGATGGAAAACTTTCTTACATGGAATTCGAACATGTTATTACCAGAGCTCCGGATTTTTTATCGACTTTCCATATTCGTATCTAAATTGGTATTCCAATTTTTTCTCAATATTGCACAGTATTGAACATATCTTTTTTAAACGGTCGTCAATATATTAATGTTTTGTGTGCATTGTAAAAATATCACTCATGTACAAAATATAATGTGTATAACTTCTTGATCAATAAAATTTTTTTCTTGATGAGGTGTAGGTATATCTACATGAATCATATTTTGCTCTTGACAAATTTTCCAACACAGCTTTCTTTCCAGTGTGCAAACCAATCTGATACTCCCAAATTAAAGCACTGTATATAGAACTTAAAATAAAGTAATTATGTATGTCCAAGTTAATTCTGATAATTATCAAAATCGATAAGGAGTAGGTACAATACATTAATTTGGGTAAGTAACTGTATATTTAAAGAAAACAATCAATTACATTTCGTAACATTTATTGTCAGTACATAATTTTGATTTGACATAGTAGCAAGATTAGACTTATTTACGATAGTTGATAAAAAAATAAATAAAACAAAGATATATCTATGAGTCAATAGTTTCCATAATTCCTGCAAAAAAAAGATGATATTAATGAAAAACATCCCACACATGTTGTTGTCAAAATATTACAGGTAAGTAGTAGAAATAATTTGACGAATAAGCAAGTACTAAGTTGATTATAGTTGAAATTATTACTAGAATTGGAGTGAATCAAATCCTATCAGTGAGTGAAAAAGGCACACAGGAAAAGAGATCTATTGTGCCCCCTTACTTCTACTTAGTTTCTGAGGAGAGTCTCAGAAAGTAGTAGTTCCTTTAGTCCTATTTCCCGGAAGAATTTTAGGATGTCTGCAGGCTTCAGCTTAGATAAATGTTCCTCTTCTATACAGTAATCTCCCAAGTGCTCTAGGATTCTGGAGTGCTGTGGAATTGGGAAGTATGTGTGTGGAGGTTTCTTCGTCCATGCCACAAAATCTCTATTCTTCTTCCTCCACTATTTTGAGCTTTTCTAGGTGCCCATTAATCAGGCGACAATGTCCCGTTAGGATCCCTGTTAAAACTATTAGCGCAGTTTTACTTTGACTTAGGCATTCATTTGATCTCAACAGGTTGTAGTAACCCAGAAGAGTCTTTGATTGTATAAGCCCTACTAGATCTTTTCAATGGTCAGATCTTCTCTTTTTCCCGGCTTTACCTGTTTCTTCTAATATTACATTGGTGCAGATTCCGCAAAAGGTTTCAGGCCCCCTCTTTCCTAGTTCATCTGCAATTTCATTTCCTTCTATTCCAGTGTGTCCTGGAATCTATAGTAGGGTGACTATTGTATATTGTTCTCGCCTTGTTCATTGAGAGAAGGGTTCATTGAGTTTGTCTAGGCATTCCCACACCATTTTGGAACTGATTATACAAGAGCTAAGTGCTTTAATGGCTGCTTGACTATCCGACATTATGATAATCCTTTGTCTTCTGTATCCTTTATCAATATTGAACTGGGCGCACTTTCTTATGATAGATACATTTATGTGGATTTCCGTAAAATATGTAGTAAATTCAGGTTATTAAGACAATATTATATTTAGAATTTGGACTTTGGAGATGCTCTAAATTTCTGTAGCGTTTTATTAATAAACTTTTTGCATTTATAGTTTGTCTCAAAGTATATCGTCTTAGCTTTTGCCGGCAATCATAAAATAGCTGCTGTAGAAGAGATCGCCAATTTACCAGTTTTTTCCTATTAGAGCGACGATTATTGGTTACTTACCAGTACAAAATGTATTCCAGATTCCAGATATTCTAAACTGAGAAATTCGTTCCATGTGACGGATAAATTCCATGTAGGTAGGTACGTATATAACAAAATTATTCTGAATAGGCTCAAACTCGAGAAAAACTATTTTGAGGCAACATCAAACATATACAACACTTCCATTGATATTTTTATCTCCATTGTGACACTTAAAAACGTTTAAACGGTTATAAGAAGTGACATCCATACAATTTTGGAGAATTTGAGGAAATTCAGAAAGACTAAGAGAGGGGAAAACGTTATACGTTTATAATGTCCTATTCAGCCTTGTTCTATCACACATTTACAGCTTCCGATAAAATTTGTTTATTTAAATATTTGAGGTACTTCAATAGAGGGTAGTTGTTAGACTTTGGATAGTAAAACAGATATTGCACTTCCCGAGTAAGTTGCTCAGTTAGGCTATAAAGATCACAGAGTTAATAGAGATAGTGGGAAGATCTGCGTCTGTAGGGAGGAGGACGGACCAAGCGGGGGTTGAAAGGTCCAAGAGCTGCCTCATTGGTGGAAGAAGCGCTTCTATAGATCGTCAAATGACGAATTCTGCTACAAGGTCCTTTAGGCCACTTGTGGTTCATACTCCAGTAAAGTATAGGACCTATAGCAGAATGCATGTGACCAAGGAAAAGAGTCAGCTGGTGAATATACTCCGGTGTAGTGGCTTGCATGAACTCCTCGCAAAACTGAGTAATTACATAAGGGAACCAGCACAAAATGAAGAATAGAGATAAACAAAGCAAACAATTAGCCAGACGTCTGCGGCTGCGTAGAGTTGAAGTTGGAGGTGGTGTTTCTTCGATGGTGTCTGGAGTATTTGGAATACTCATTTGCTTCCTTCCCTGTAAAAATAAGTGGCCAATGATTATCTAATATATCAAAAATTATCTTCACTTTTTCAAAGATTAAATTTTCGAAGAAAAAGCGTATCGATACATAAAACTTTGGGACTTCACATTCTTAACCTATATCTTTTCATTGTGGTTGACTTGCCAATTAGCAGTTACATAATTTAAGCAAATTTATTCAGAATTTTCAGAGTCGGAAATTTACATTATGTGACCGGATATTTAAAGTAGTCTTAAAAGTGTTTTAACGTACCCACTTGAAAGCTGTGGTAACAATATAAAAGCTTTGATCAACTGAGCTTGCCAAAAACACCGATTAAGGGTCTTATTGAAATTTTTCTTGGAAGTCAAACTATGTAAAATAAAGTGAAGATAGAATTAAAAGCAAAAGGTAGGACATTACCAGATATCACTATTAGAAAAACTGGTGTAAAGAGGAAAAAGTTATACACGTAAATTTAGTAGAGATATTTATTCAAAAAACGAATGGATTTGTGGATGTAACAAAAAAATGCTTTATATTGTTTTTCCTGCTCACTTTTTGGTTGCGATAATGCTTGGACGGTATTTTTTAAATATATGAATATTCACGAGAAGATACTTTTGAGAGTTTCTTCCTTACGTACAAGTATGTTTAGAAAAGAAGCTTTGGAACTTTTCAGACTAAACTTTCAGAGCCTTAGGGCTTCAAAATGGAATCGACCAGATTTAAAATGACGTTCTTTATGAATTTCAATGTTTTTTATTCAGTACTCTGGAATCAGCATCGACCGATAGAACAATTCTTTTAAATAAAAATAAAATCCTACATTTTTATCACAATCTCTCGCACTGAATGGCTAAAATGTTTCTTGCAATATTCTACAATAAAATCGAAAGTTCGATTAAAATATCTAAAAATAAGAATATACCAATAAAATGTCAAATACAGCAAGGCAATGTATTGAAACATTCAATTATTATAAAAAATAATGATCTCAGAAGACAATCTATCTCTATCGTTATAGAAATTTCTAATATTTTTTGTCTTTCCGCCGTTTCTAGCCATTCTTTAGGTACATATTTTCTTCGCTTGCAGTTCGAAATAAATTAGGTTTTGTTTTTTAACGATATTCATTAACTTTTAAGTAATAAGAAAACTTGTTCAATTAGGACAAATAAATCTAAGATGACTATTCTCGAAAAGTTGGATGAGAAGCGACAATCAAACATTTTCTCGAAACTATTAAAAGGATGCGAAAAACTGACTCAAAAGTTTCTATTAGACAATCTAAGAATTTAAACCAAATGTTTTGAATTTCATTAGTTTGCCAACAAAACACCGCAATGAATGTGCTCACAATGTAATTGTTCATGTTTCAATGTATTTGACTTGTTTTCCTGAACATACAACATATGTATACACACTTTAGTGCAATCAAAGCATATACAAACAAAATAAAAAAGGGAAGTCTTCATAATTTGACATCACAGGACAGCATTTTTGTTGTTGAATTTAGTCTCTAAAAGCTGGACAATGAATACAGATCACTACTACTATACTGAGTGTACTAAATATACACCAATAGAAAATGAAATTATTGAATATTTGAAGCTTATGTGACAATAACTTTTGGAAGAGATCGTGGAGAAGGATGAAACAAAAATTAGAATGACTTATAATTTTAAATGATGGAATAATAATTTTCTAAATTGAAGATACATTTTTTCGCTTTCCTCGACGGAAAACCAATCATATGGACACCAAAAATAAGGCGGAAAGTATTCTTTAGCAGCCCAAGTTTTTCACCATTTGTCACTTGAGTACTTTGAAGTTTGACGTAAATTATTTTCTAATTAAACGTCAGTGTGTGTTAAAGCTTTTGTTATATTTTTTGGTTCATTCGGTAGGCGAAAAACAGTTGTGTGTCACACACGCAGGAAACGCTTTAGCTGCCCTTACTATCGACTGCTCCCTCGCTTCGCTACGCTCGCTTGAGCATCTAATAGTCTCTGGCTGCTATAAAGCTGATTTTCCGCCTTGTGATTGGATTATTTCGGAAAGGGTCTACTTTGAAGACGACACAATGGATTTATATAAATAATACATATATGTTTCATTGACCAATTCCATTTACATTTTTGACATAATAGTACCTTGGGCATTCCAGCAACGATAATAACGTGAGTAGGTCGTCTCATCAAAGGAATCGGTAATGGCAATTCTCCATGTTTTGCTCTAGCGGTCAAGGACAAAGCAGTTAGTTTAGCATGTACTCCTAAGTGACTCATCATGACTGCGCAGGCCGGTATGATATGAACCATCGTTATTCTACTGATCATAAGTCCCTTCTTCCAGGGATGTTTGAATTTTGATATGATTTGAAACGATGCTAGAACTGCTGCTGAAAGCCAAGTAGCAGCTACGGTTATGCTCAAAACTTGACGTCGTGTAGCGACTTGTCCAATTGGTCTGTAGTTTTTGACAGTGAAATAGCGATCAACCGATATAACCATCATGGAAAGGGTGCTAGCAGAGACTGGGAGAGACTGAAAAAAAAAACAATCAATAATATAAGTTAGGTCTAACTCCATTAGATACTATTTTTATCTATTAGGTTTTGTGGATATCATTTTCTCGATGTGTCGACTCACGCTTTGGAGTCAGTATTAATATCAATATAATATAAATTTCTTGCCAGCTCGTTGAAATCTCAATTGTGATGGTCATTTTATTTTCCTGGTCAAGTGCTAAATGACTTTTTTAATATTTTATGATCGGAAAGATTTTCAATTCTTGTAAATATACGAGAAAGTTTCGGCAACTTTTATCAACTCGTTAAATTTTCAGAACATTCGAACTCAATTTCCAACTAAACTCACTAAACATACATTTCACGACTACTGTACTTTATTAAACTTATGATTGCTATTTACAGACAATAATACATCGTTGAAAAAAATGTTTTTATTTGCTTTTTTCTACACAGTTCAATAGTTTTATATTAGCACTGCATTTTGTGAAGTTTTTCATGTTATTCGTATTTTGTTTTTCAAATATAAACTAGACATATATATACAAACAGACAAATACTATATATATACAGTAAAAAGCACACAATTGGCCTAGCAGATGATAGCCTAGGCAGGTTTTGCTAGGAAGAAGACGAAGCCGCGGAGCACATACTCTGTGAGTGCGAAGGCCTAGCAAGAGTGCGGTTTCACTTACTCATAGAAGAAAAACCGAGGGCAGAGCTACCTACGCAAGGGAGGCGGTATCCAGGATAATAAGTCCAATAAAAAGAATAAAGCTAGATATCGAGCTCTAAATATAGGGAGGATCTGCAAAGGTCGCAGTGGGATAGGACAAAGAGCCACTCCAATTCTAATCTAATATATATATATATATATACAGATGCTACTTTTCATACAAATATAAATTGTGGTATATTGTGCAAGTACGTACCTACTTCATATTATTTGCACGAATGTATTGTAATAAACCTTTGTTATAAAACGCTGTGAACCTTATGAACAGATAATGCGAAGTGAATGTTGGAAAACTTAAGTTTTATGAGGATCCAATTTTACAGCTTGGAAATACTCATGTTTGAAAGTTGAAAATTTAATCTCAAAAGAAATATAACCTATGTTTTATGGATTTTAGTCTGAAGACATGTTTTATTCAGAGTGTTTATTGTTTTAGTAACTCAGTATACCAATAATAACCACCTGAAATATAAAAATACTATAAAAATGTATCGAACGTATTTACGAATCTTTTTTGATTTCGTCCGTATTTAAGGAATTGACATGGTAAATCGTAGTTTGTACAAGTGTGCAAAGTAATCATTTTCCCACCAGCGCAAAAGTTTGTGGTACGAGCCTTTAGGCAAACTCGAGAGTGAGTATTAAATGTAAATGTGTACACAATAATAAAGTACAATCCAAACGACATATTTTCAGTAAATATTAAATTTTGTTTTCACCTAAAATTCATGAGCTCCATACAAAAAAATCAAAAGTGTGGAAGGCAAGAGCGCGCTTTAAGCGTGACTTCACGCACCCCTCCTGTCTGACGTCAAATAGCCTACAATTTGCCAATACAGGTTGTAGGCCAAGCAATGGGGAAATATTTCTTACAAAACCCTTGTAGAAAGCAGATGGTGCATCATATAAAAGACATGGCAGGTTTTCGTCATTCTGTGCGGCTTGCACAACCTTGTCCAATGTTGGTATTTCTCTTGCGAAATACATACCATGCACTGTTTTTAACATCGTCGTCATTTTCTAATGGTTTCTCCCCCAGGTGATGAATAGGTTCACCGAGGTTCCGGCATTTTATCTCACGTAAAAATCTATAAATCGTTGATTTATGTATGTATGTATTTTGGGGTGATATTCACTGAGACCTAAAAGATTTATTGTGCACCCTTACTTCTATACTTAGTTTCTGAGGAGAGTCTCAGAAACTAGTAGCTCCTTTCGTCCTTTCCCGGAGGAATTTTAGGATATCTGAAGTCTTCAACTTAGGTAAATGTTCCTCTTCTATCCAGTAATCTCTAGGATTCTGGAGTGCTGTGCAATTGGAAAGTATGTGGATGGAGGTTTCTTCTTCCATGCCACAAAATCTACATTCTTCTTCCTCCACTATTTTGAGTTTTTTCAGGTGCCCATTCAGGCGACAATGCTAGGATGTTAGGATCCCTGTTAAAACTATTAGCGCAGTTTTACTTTGACTTATGCATTCATTTGATCTCAACAAGTTGTAGTCACCCAGAAGAGTCTTTGTTTCTATAAGCCCTACTAGATCTTTTCAATGGTCAGATCTTCTCTATTTCTCGGCTTTACCTATTTCTTCCAATATTACATTGGGGTTCAGGCCCCCGGAAAGGTATTTCAGTCCCCCTCCTTGCTAGTTCATCTGCTATTTTATTTCCTTATATTCCAGTGTGTCCTGGAATCCATATTGGGGTGACTATATTGTTCCCGCCTTGTTCATTGAGTTTGTCTAGGCATTCCCACACCATTTTGGAACTGATTACACAAGAGCTCAGTGCTTTAATGGCAGTTTGACTATCCGACATTATGATAATCCTTTATATTCCGTATCCTCTATCAATATTGAACTGGGCTCACTTACTTATGGTGTGGATTTCCGCTTGAAAGATACCTGGGGTTTTTCCCAAGCTTTCAGAGTGTTTGGTTCCTGGCCCGAACACTCCTAGTTCCTTCTATTGCTTTTGAGCCGTCTGTGTATCATTCAATGGCATTCTTCCCAAGTCTGGTAATGGTATTTGGATCCCATTCCTTCTAGTTGCTTTATTCCGTAACAAATTTCTTTGAACATTTATACTTTTTCATCATACCGTCTTGTGGCATGTCCCAGGTTGTCTGATTTCTAAGAAGTGAGGAGGTGGTTTTTTTTAATGATTCTTGTTCTACTTAGTCTGTATCTTGTTCTTTCTGCAACACTTTCCACCACCATATGTAGAGGGGTGAGGTTGAGAATCACTTCCGTTGGGCGTATTCTCTTTGATCCTGTAATGCATATACAAGCTAGTCTTTGAACTTTGGAGAGGTTTTCTCTCGTCGTCAATAGGCTAGTTCTACTACTCCACGCAATGGCTCCATAAGTGATGATTGGTCTCACTATGGCAGTGTGTACAGCTTAGGATTTTTGGGTTACAGCCCCAGTTTCTTCGTATGTAATCTCCTTTTCGTGTTTGTTCCACAGGAGTTTACTGTCTAGAGTCAAACCTAGATACTTGACTTCTTGTCTCAATTCAATCTCATTCCCACCAAGTTTTATGGTTTTGAGGTTGAGCTTTCTTTTCTTAGTAAAGGCTATCAAGATGGTTTTGGTGGGGTTGATGCTAAGTCCCACTTGCCTACACCAGCTATTTGTATAGTTCAGACCCTTTTGTACAATATCACAAAGGGTGTTTTCGAATTTCCCCCTGGCTGCTATGACAATATCGTTGGCATATCCTTGGCAGGATACTCCGAGGTCCGTCAAACCACACAGGAGCTCGTCAACCGTCAGACTCCACATTAATGGGGATGCTACTCCTCCCTGTGGGCATCCTTTGGTAGTGCAGATGGAGACAATGTCTTTGCTGGTCCTCGTCTCTGCTACTCTTGTGGTGAGTAGTTCCGATAAATCGTTGATTCTCCTACCCCTATCATATTGGTACAGTTCATAATTATATCGCGAACGGAACCTGTGTACCAGAGTATCATGAACGTTCAGATTTTTTCGCGCAAAGAATATGCACTTTTGCTAACTCGTTGAATGTGAATTTGAGAAAAACTTGCTAGTTGCCGAATACTAACTACTTCAAATTTTTTTGTAAACAGGTACTTAGACTTGAATATCAACAGGAAATTGTGTTGTACCTGTATAGGTTACGGGGCAGGTAGTTCCGTCGCGCCTATGGTTTCCAACTATTTTTTGGACCGAACCCACGAACCGTGCTTCAACTCCATTGGGACAGACTTTATCTATTATCAATTAGGTCCGTAATTCAAAGAAATTTGGTATGAGATCAGAGAGTGGCAGATTAAAACTCTACTAAAATCGACATTTTGATTCTGGAGTCTGGAATTCGCGGCTATGGATGATCCCGATTTAATCTTCTTAACCTTGCTGCTAACAGTATTCTTCCAATTATGTTTAAACAGTTTTTTATTTTGTTTTCCCTAATTTACACGGCAACTAATCATGGAAAAATAATTATTAATATTATATTAAACTGATTTTATTTGTAGATGATAAGTATATACGGGGAATGTACATTAAATTTTCAACACATTACAAAAATTTTATAAAGAAAGTGAAGACGCTTATCGATGAGAAAGTTCAAAAGAAATTAGTTGGCAATGGCTTCATAAATTTTTAATGAATTGAGTCTTTGAACTCGAAACTTATGTTGCACTTTCGTGAGTTGGGGAAAAATAAATAATCAATTTGTAGCTGATTAGGACAAAATTAAGAATTGAAGTAGAAGATATAATAGTTCAAATTTTATAAGTAATGGCAATTTTCCGATATATCAAAACAACTACTTGTTATTTTTATCTCTTGAAGCGAAGAATTGGTTTTCACTTGGGAAGGCGAGAAAATGATAAGAAAAAAATCCAATAACATTAGGCTCGGGAGATAGTTCATATATATATATATATATATATATATATATATATATATATATATATA
>CAJUYH010000468.1:0-46698 GCA_910591685.1 Galerucella tenella | reverse complement strand
ATATATATATATATATATATATATATATATATATATATATATATATAAAATGCACCCTTGAACAATTCAGATACTTATTGAAAAAGTAGATGGGTAGTTGATGATCGAAAAATGATTTCCAGTTGAAGTGCAAAAAATTTTGCCCTTTTTGTACGCTGATGTGAAAAATAGAATAAAAATAAAAATAAAATGGTAAACATCGTGATCGAATCTGACTGTAATCAATTGGCTTATCTTTGGGATTTCAGATAAATTTATTCTGAATTTTTTTGCGAATTTGGAATTTGTTGAACATTTGTCCCCCATTCTTCTACTAGAAGTTTCTTAAGAAGGAATTTTAGGATATACCTCAAAGTGTGTTTGAATTCCTTCGTTCCCTCCTATTCCAGTGCGTTCTGGAAATTTGTTGAATAAAACGCGTAAATGCGAACTGAGGATTTCAATATAGATAATATAGCACCATTATATTGTGTTATCACGAGAGAAATATGTTGTACCAAAATATAAGATTATTTTTTTGTACGTGATATAAATTTTTCACGAAAAAGTTTTTCTATTTTTATATACATTTTACACGCTTCTTTCTTCAATGCAAACCCCTATATCCATTGTAACCGTTATTGTAATTAATTCCCCATTCATGATCTTTTTGCAGCTTTATCAAAACACATGCAACAACTTTCAACAAATACCTAGATCGTGAGAGAAGCTTTAGTAAATTTTCCCTGAATATTCAAAGTTTAACATATGAAGTGACTGTTAAAAGTAATTTCCGTACTTCTGAGGAAACTGTCAACTTTTTTGTTTAATATTTCCAAAGTTTCGTGCTCAGTTACATTTTAAGAGAATAGTTTATTTCATAATGCTGGTAAATCAAAAGTTATCTTTGTTTTATCTTCGTGAATATGCATGTTATGAATCTAATTTATCATACATGAATCCACAAGAACATTTAACGGACATATAACAACAGCGTATAAATATGTACAACGATACAGGGTAATACATTACCAGATCGTTCCAATTGGTTCGGTAAAATCCGGCTTATAAGCTTATACCCAAAAATAATACAACGATCTGTATTCCATTTCAATTTCTATTTATTGTAAATCCAAAATTTCCGAGTCGCCCAGACTCTAAGCGGATTAGTTTTTATTTCTATTTGTTGACGTCTACATGCTGTTAAGTAAATAATATTTATTTAAAATGATAAATGAATTTCTACCAAAAAAGTTTTTATGATTTGATAAAACAACAAAAACAAATATCGGAAAATGAGACGCGTTAAAATAGTTTTTTAAATGTGAATAAATCTGGAGGATAGATTGTACAATTCGCCACATGATTGCTTGAAGTTTTATTTCTTGAGGATGAATAAAGCAAATACCCACTGTACAAAATGGTTGTCATTGTCAGGATCACATATGCATCTCTGGTATGGTGGCCAAAGATCAGACAATCCACTGCTATGCTATAACTAAGCTTTGTCCAAAGACTTGCATGCATTGGCATTACAGGGGCAATGAGGACTACTCCTACAGCGGCGCTGGAGACAATGCTAGACCTTCCTCCGCTACATTGTGTCATAATGTGCGAAGCAAGAGCAGCACTAACCCGACTGAAAAAAGCATCAGACCATGACGTGGCACATGGGAGAGGACACACAGAAATAAGGCATGTGGATGACAACATCTTCAAAATGCCAACAGACCACATGACCACCAGATATATCTTTCGCAAGAACTTCGAATTTGTCATCAAAGATCGAAAGGAGCTTGAGGAAGAGAACGCATCACCACTTAGTAGAGCGAATGAACTGATCTGGTATACAGACGGATCAAAAAATGACCTCGGCACCGGAGCGGGCATATACAGTCGAGCAAATATGAAGGAATCGTCTCGCTAGGAAAATACACCTCGGTATTTTAAGCAGAGGTCTATGCAATACTTACATGTGCAAGGGCAAATAATATGAGAGCTGAGAGCCTACAACAACAGGCAGATCAGGATCTACAGTGACCTTAAACAGCTACTCTTAAAGCACTTCAGAGCTATAGGGTGACATCTCGGCTAGTATGGGAATGCGGCGAAGAAATTAGAAGACTGGCGAGTCGGAACAGTGTAACACTGGAGTGGGTCCCAAGTCACAAAGGAATCGCTGGTAATGAAAAAGCTGACGAACTCGCAAGAGCAGGATCGTCAACTCTGATGAACGGACCTGAACCTGCTGTGGGCATCCCCAGATGCTTAACGAGGTCATGGTTAAAAGGGTGGGTGAAAAAACAACACAATAAACACTGGAAGAATACGCCCAGGCAAATACATGGGAACAAATTCATAAAAGAACCATGTCACGTGTCCAAAGCACGTTACAATACATACGTTTCAGTACATTTGCTCGGTAGCATAAAAACACAAGCCACATTCTGTTCCTACGTCATTGCTTATATCCTCATCTGCACTTTTATCTCAAAATATCACTACATACGACATACGTTTCTTGTCAACTTTTAATTATTTTCTTTAAAACAATTTTCACAGTTAATTATCTACTGTTTGTGAATATGTGCTTTGCTCGTGAAAATGATGCCTGAAAATAATCTGAAATTACTACAAAAATTGCTGCTTTAGATGAGTAATAGGCATTACTCTGCAAACGAATATTATTCTCGTGTTCGATGAGCCAGTTTAATTCACCATACATAAACGCGAGTACGATTTTTCACTATAAAATTGTATTGCCAGAAATGGATGCTTTTAGTCTCTCGGATCAAATCAAATTCCAGACGGGTATAAATAGAATATTTATAGCATACTTTACGGTATTTCATTTTGAGCAGTAATCTCTGAACCGCAGCCGAAACAGTAGCTGAGATACAAGCCTCTTAATAAAATTATTTCATTTTTTCACAAGATTTATGATGACAATAATGATTTTCCAAAAGATGAACATCCCAAATATGTGAAAAAACCAAGTCTGATCCTGATATATCTATAATTCAATCTAAACCTAATAAATACTTTTTTCCTACTAGCTGTGAAGTTGACAATTATTGCATCTTCTAACCAACTGAGAAGTTGAATTTCTCTATTAGCAGTTAATAATTTTTTCTATCAATAACCTAGGTCAATAATGGACAAATTCAAATATTTTAAGAATTCAGGGATAGTAGTTCAACAAAAACTTGTGCAACAAATTTTGTATACCCAGGAGATTGTCTTTAACATATTTGCTGCTTGAAATTACCTATCAAGATAAAATTATTTGAATAAAAATGCCATTAGCTTAAAATTCGCGCTCAACCAAATATGACTGATGACATAACGAGTACGTTCATAATATATCGAAAACTGACAGTGTACTTGTCAGTCAGACGACGGAGTAAACGCTTCTCGTGGTGCGTTTGGGAGTTATTTTTAATTTTTGTCTTTAATTTGACTAGTAGTGGAAAAAATTGTATATATACACCATGGTGGTGAAGAAATTTATGAGCCTCGCACCTTATTCCGCTTGGGGCAAAGCCCTCGCTAAATAATTTTGGTACTCGGTCAATAATACACCAATTATCAATTATACACCATCTTGGTGTATAATACATCTACCTTGTACTGATGAGGTGCAAATACACTGAAACCAGTATACAAGTGATATTGTCTCTTCTAATTACAAACCAGAACATCCGGTATACAATTATTATTGTTGGCTTGCAGACACTTTACATCAGATCTATCAAAATTTAATTATTCAAAATGTCATCTATTGATTCCTGAATCTCGTTGTCACATTCTGGTTGGGACAGTTGGAAATTAAAATTGTTTTTTTTTTTCTTGTCATCGTTTTCAAATTTGTCGTGTTGTCTTGTTTGTAACGTTTGTTTCTGGATCACGTGAAAAGTAGTTCGGATAATAGTATTTGATTGCTTGGGATTGAACCTGCACACATATTCATAATTCATGGATGATACACGGCAGGTTTAATAAAGTCGCTTATTAGATCGGAGCTCCGTGTGGTATGGCGAAGCTATTGAGGTAACAGATCGGTTGGGAAACAACCGGTTACAATCAATCCATATTTAATTTATTCAATGTATACAAGATGTTTACTTCTACAGTCTTACGCTTTAAAAATACATCACTATTTTACTGGCATGATAGTTCGCAGTCTGATGAATTTCGTGATTGTGTTGAATAATTATTAGAACTTTAGTTCATTATGCTAGGTGGGTCTGACCGGTACGTTACTTGGAGCGAGGGAGCTCGCGACGCTAAGGATCTGACCGTTACGTTAAGTTGTTACGTTATTTGCCTTGAGCGCGTGGATTCTCGCGCTTTCTCCTCAGTCTCAGAGCTAGTTTCTCGGCGCAAAATGTTAATTGTCAGCATACATTGTATTATTAATTACAGTTAATAGAATACTTTGTGCCAATCAACTTAATAATGAGATTTTTATAATTAATACTACTGTATATTTTTGTTAAATTAAGTTTCATCCAGAGTAAAATAAATTCTTATATTAATATGTGTATTTATTTATTGATTAAAAAAATTTGATTATTGCTTAAAAGGAACTAAAGTTCTTACCGTGTGTCCCGCGACACGTTCTTCAATTTTTTATATCTTTTTGTGTAGTCCCTTATCTTGTGAATTCCTTTCTGAACAGTTTCGGGAAAATCGGATTATTTTATATTTCAAATTTACAAATTCAATGGTGCTCTTACAAAAGTAAGAGAAATTTTTTAGGAACATCTCTTATTGGACCATTTCTCAAACTCTCCAGACTTTCGACAGGTCATTGAAAAACTTTACGTGTCAGCTCGTCTGAAGTCATCAATTATTTCCTTAAAATTCACGAGCACCTATTATTTTTTTTGTCAGTTCATTTCTTGAGATCTTTGGAATTGATTGAAAATATTTTTCGTAAAACGAATCAACTGAGGAATTTATTGGAACATAGGTGAAAAGTATTGTTTTTAATTCAATAAAATGCAATAATTTCAAATTATTTATATTCTATATACTGTAATTTATTTTCTTCCTGTGTCTTTTTTTAGTTGTAATAATTTCGCTACTGGTTTTGCACTTTTAAGAATTATCAGGGGCTTCTATAGTTCATATAGTTGAAATAATTTTAGGATTTCCATAGGTTTGTACTTCCCAGGTAGCATCTCCTCTATTTTTAGCTTTTTGAGGTGCCCATTCAAGCAGCAGTATCCTATTAGGACACTGGTCTAAACTCTGAGTGCAGACTTACTATCACTTATGTATTTTTGATTGTCTTATAACCTCATTTGATCTTTTAAATGTTTCAATATTTTAGTTTTTTGGGTTTAACCTATATTTTCCAATAATATATTGGTTCTGATACCCAAAAGTGTGTATACGTATACTTCTCTCTATGCTTATTATTCTGCAATTTAGTTTCCTTCCATTCCAATGTGCACTGGAGCCATTGGTGAGTTGACGATGCTGTTCTTGCCTAGATCATTAAGATTTTCTGTGCATTTCCATACCATTTTGGAACTGACATGATACATAATCCTTTGCCGTCTATAGTTTCGATCAATATTGAGCTGGGCACACTTTTCTATGGTGTAAGCCCTTAGAATATGCGTGGAGATTATATACAAGGTAACTTAGGGTTATGCTATAAGCTAGGTCTCATAAATCTAAAATTGAAAATGGCGAATAACAATGTGAAAAAAAATGAAAAATACCGTATAAGATCAATTTCTGAACTCTCTACGCCCTATTTCTAAAAATAAACTCAATAGATTTGTACCTATATACATACGACAACACAATTGAACCGATTCATTGATGTGAGTCCTTTGAAATATTTTCTCGTCTACTACAATATGATAGAGGATACGATTTTATTACCAATACTCTTTCTTTTTGTCACCCTATGAATATGGTATTGAGTCTGAGATTTTCCAGTCGCTTATTGGATTGCATTTTAAGCTCTAAAATTTAGAGACGTAGTTTATGAAAAATTACTTGACGATTTCACCTTGGTACTAGATGAATTTTAGTCATTTTTAAAATAAATGTTAAGCCAATCAAAGACTTCAATTAAAAGAATGCATCAGCCAGAGAAATACTGCACTAAGAGTTCTGATAGGTGATAGGTATTAATAGATATCTCAAAAAGCTCAAACTAGTGGAATCATAAAAATGTAGATTCAGTGGAATGGAAAAATAAACTGGATAGAAGAGGAAGACTTGCCGCAGAAACTTTCCTTCAAAGAATAATGCTAAATGAACTACTAAATTATAGGAGAAGGAAAAGAAAAAGGCATTATAGATTTTTTAGGTCTCACTGAATCTTCAACACAAAGAACATAAACAGAACCACCGATTTTGCAAATTGTTTTTTGCATTCTTATAAGGCTAGTTTTATAGACGTCTGATACAAAAATGTTGCTCTACTTAGTCTACTTTGTTGAATAAAAGTATAGCATTTATGAGATGAAAATATTTATATTTTCTATATACTTAATAAGTCTGGCGACCTTCCTAATTTTATGTTTCTCCGTATCTTGACAATATTTTATTTATCAAAGGGCTTTAAAAAATATAATCGATGACATATTTCAGACAAGACTTTTCTGTGCCATACATTTAATAATGAATTTATTTCCCTCTTTTTTTTAATTGCACTTTTTATCTGCTGACAGATGAGAGGTTTTCTGACATTTTGTAGAGCAATTTCACAACAGCAAATTCACGGATTAAAAATGGAATATAATCGAGTCACAGCAGTTTTGATTATTAAAATCAACCAATGGAATAGAATAAAAGTGATTTTTGTTGTTTTGTTCTTCACAATCTAAAACTTTTTTAGTAAAAAATATCATGTTTGTGTTAAATATGCAACGCCTTTTTGAGACTCAAGATAATAATAACCAAGCTTTTACGTAAATTGATATTTTGTAATTTAAATGTCAATTGAATACAATTTAATTACGAAATAAGTCAATTAAAACATTACCACTTTAACTAAGTTCACTTCTCTTTTTGTTAACAGTTTGAAAGGAACATTTTATATAATCCACTTTCCATTGTTATTTCCATCAAAGCTTCAATTCCATTCCCCCTAATATCCATATTTTCACCCACATCCAAATTCTTAATATAATGAGAGCAATTGTGTCGTTATAGAGCTGCGAAGAGTTGGAAACACATTTGGTTCATTTTAACTTTATAATAAGTTAAGTACATTCATTGTTTTACAAAGACCGATTATTTTGATATTTAAATAACGCGAACTTCCACCGCATAAGTGGAAACTGAATTATTATACGAATGACTTTTTAACAATCCAATTGTTCCAACCCTTACAATGTGGAATTGCATTCAATTAAGAAAATTAAATCAAATATAATTAAAAAGTCCACAGTAGCATGATATATTTATTTTGGTCCCCTGCCGCTTTCAGAAGGATGACAGTGTCAATATGTAAATACGGAAAAATATATACAACAGTAACTAGGATAAAATCATTTTAACAGCTATCAAAGGCATGGAATCGATTATATGTATATGACGTCATGGTGGTTTACATATTGACATTCCATCACTGTAATCTATCTGATAATGCGAACTTATGTTCGTGAAACCATTCAAGGACCAAAATAAACTTTGTTAATGTTGAAACTAAAACTAGGAACATAAAATCACGTAATGTAATGTAGGTGTTTACCTAAAACCTAAAACTAGAGCAGATGCTCAATTTTCAATTTATTAAGAAATTAATTTCTTCCTTGAATTCGACACACCGCATTCGTCAAGCACTGACCACAGATGACCTATTGGTTCTGAACTTGCCGAAGAGCCACCATTTGTATTATGTTATTGTTTACAGGAGCTTGTGTTACATATTTGATATTCTTACAGCTTAATTATTCGTATCTCAAGTTATCTTACAGCTCGATTACTATTGGAAGTTTTGACATATTATTGAAAAAAATGCGTAAATCTGCTTAGTTTATTAACTTTCATTTTAATTTATTTATGCTGCATGAATTTAATCTTAGTCTTAAATTACTTTTAGTTCAGTTGATGTTAAAACCTCCAATAAGCGGATTGCTAAAATATGAAAGAAGCATTAAAACCATTTTAACTTTTTGATATTTATGAGAATACATAATTAACTTTCAAGCTGTTCCTATCTATCTGGATTGAACTAGTAGTTGATGTAATATCCCATTATTTTATACTACTCTGCGACTTAATAACTAACTTAGCTAATATTTGCTATTGTCAATTTAGTAAATTTGTTTGATGGGAGTTCACTGAAGTTGTTAGTTGCTTCTCAACCACCAAATACGATAATTACTTGTAACTGCTCCAAAATCACTTTATATCCCGTTGAGCAAATCCGAAAGGTTTTTGCAAGATAAAAGCACCATTATATTGGAACATTAACGTCTAAATATAGGTACAGAGCATCAAAAAAAGGTAAGAAACATACAGACATTTTGATTAACAACGTGGACAAATGGATTGGATTCTAAAATAAAATAATTATGAGTTTGACGATCTGGAAAGACCTTTCCAACAGTAATTGTACTCAAAATACTACTTTAGTGAGACATAATACCAATGGAGGGTGGACCTTCACAGACCTAGATCTAAGACACATTAAGATATTGGTAAGTTTCGCTTCATTATCCATCGATTTTGGTTTTCTTTCGTTATAGGAATTTGCAAACTGTACGTACTTTCTATTCGCTATTCTATTCTTTCTAGCCGTAACGTAGTTCTTTTAAAATACAAAAAGTGCCCCCAGTATCTGTATCTGTAACTGTAGAGAAGGGAGGGTGAGTGTAGGCTTACAACACTTAGGCCACATGTGACCCATTGTACATCCTCCCAAGGAGTTGTCCTCCTAGGTCATCGTCCATCATGTCCTTTCCAGGAAGGTGGACAGGTCACTAGGAGACATCTCCCTTATATCGGCAGGTGTAGGCCAAGACTCACCGATCACACACTCTCTTATTGACGATAACTCCGGACACTCGCATAAGACATGCCTGACAGTTTCATCTTCCTGTTCACACATCCTGCATAGAAGTGTGTCCACTAGCCCCATAGTATGGAGGTATTTCCTTAGTTTACAGTGGCCAGTCAGAAACCCTACTGTTAAACGTATAGGTTTTTCCTGGTCATCGCAAAATATTTCTTCGGCGCCAGCTTCCCAGGGTCGCCCAGGGTGATCCTGGCAAGACTGCATCCTTTGACTCCATCCCATCTCTTAAGGTATTGAGCATGGGTGTAACGTTTGGCTAGTTCCGCAATTGTCGAAGTTGTTAGGCCGTAGGTGTCACTGGGTCCTGAAATTTTCAGTCCAGCCGCTTCCCTGGCTAAAGAATCGACAATGCGATTTTCTTTACTCCTGTCGTGCTCTTTAACCCACCTCAGGAAAATACTGTTATCTGCCGAGGCGTAAGCTAAATCTTGGTGGCACTCTAGTACTGAACCCGATATAACACGTTGTTTGTTCAAGGCTAATAGGGCTTGTCTACTATCAGTGCAGATTGTTATGTTTTTGCCAGAAATTCCTTTTCTGGTTAGTTCTTTTGTGGAAATTGAGATACCAGCCAGTTCAAGTACCCCCCAGTATTTGGATGCGAATAAATCAAGTAACTTCAGGATAAACTTTTGGAATTAGCTTAGTTAATACGTAGCTGAAAACTTGAATAATCAAACATTCAAGGTTGAATATCGAAGACAATTTAGATCGTTAAAACTGATATTAAGAAGGTATACGAAATCAATTATAATAACTATCAATTCGAAATAATGATAAACTCTGTAATAAGAAACCTTTCTGCAGAAACGTGGAATTATTTCGTAAATAAGTATATTAAATTGAAATAACAGTTTCAGCGATCCAGAAATAGAAGAAAGATAATACCCACGCTTTTCCAATATGGATAAAGCAGTTCGCTCTGTTTAAAGTATTATGCAATCAGGCAACTGAATCAAGAGCAATGGGAGTTTAACGTCTTTTGCGCGATCTGAGAGGTTGTAGCACTTCAGTTTTAAGATGGAAACTGTCAGAAATTGTGATATAATTCTAATTTTCTAAAAATTACTTTTTTAGGTCAAAGATATCTTGATATATTGGAAGAATTAAAAACAAATTTAGATCGCTTCCCACCGCATGAATTTAGAACAAAAAGTTTCTTTCACGATGGATCTTATTCTCACTGTTCCAGATTAGTGAACCAGTTTTTAGATGAGATTTTCGAAGATAGGTTAGATCCTTTTCGGTGTCCACCTCGTTAATGGCCATGGTACGATTGCGCACGGCTGGTGTAAACTCCGAAGTAGGAGTGGGCTAAGCCTATGATGGGCTATGCCTATGGCTAAGCCTATGGCAAGAAGCGCTTACTGCGCTACCTCTGCTGCAGGCAGCCAATGATGCAATTGAACCCAGGTTTGTGTTTAATAAACCCAACAAAATACAAATAAAACAGAACACCGACTCAGATGCTGCAAATTTAATACGCATATATACAGATGGCTCAAAAATGAAAGAAGGCTCAGGATGTGGAGTTTACTCCAGAGCACTAAGCCTAAGGATTAAGTGGGGAATGGGAAGCAATACCAGCGTGGTTCAAACAGAACTGGCTGGTATCTCAATTGCCACAAAAGAACTAACCAGAAAAGGAATTTCTGGCAATAACATAACAATCTGCACTGATAGTAGACAAGCCGTATTAGCCTTGAACAGACAACGTGTTATATCGGGGCTAGTACTAGAGTGCCACCAAGATTTAGCTAACGCCTCGGCAGATAACAATATTTTCCTGAGGCGGGTTAAAGGGCACGACAGGAGTAAAGGAAATCGCATTACCGATTCTTTAGCCAGGGGAGCGGATGAACTAAAAATTTTAGGACCCAGTGACACCTCTACGGAATAATGACTTCGACAATTGCGGAACTAGCTAAACGTTACAGCCATGCTAAATCCCTTAAGAGATGGGATGGAATCAAAGGATGTAGTCTTGCCAGGATCACCCTGGGCGACCCTAGGAAACTGGCGCCGAAAAAATATTTGGCGATGACCAGGAAAAACCTACGTTTAACAGTAGGATTTCTGACTGGCCACTGTCAACTAAGGAAACACCTCCATACTATGAGGCTAGTGGACACACCTCTATGCAGGATGTGTGAACAGGAAGATGAAACTGTCAGGCATGTCTTATGCGAGTGTCCGGAGTTATCGTCAATAAGAGAGTGTGTGTTCGGTGAGTATCGGCCTACACCTGCCGATATAAAGGAGATGTCTCCTAGTGACCTGTCCACATTCCTGAGAAGGACAGGATGGACGATGACCTAGGAGGACAACTCCTCGGGAGGATGTACAATGGGTCACATGTGACCTAAGTGCTGTGAGCCTTCACTCACCCTCCCTACTCTACAGATACAGAATCAGATAAAACACCTTTAGATTTCTTTATATGGGGCTACATGAAAAATTAGGCATATTCCTCTAACAACAAATGAAGATGTGATAAAAAGGCTTACTAAATGTTTGGCGGTTCAAGGACGGCAACCGGAAGAGACGTGTATGTCAAAATATTTTCCATAAATTCGTCATAACTTTTTCTACATATTATATGCACATTTTTATAGAATTTGTGTGAGTAGTCTCCAATATATAGATAATGTAAACTCGTCGTGAAACACAATTGATTAAACCGATCTCGATATTTTCCAAAAACTGTCTCAATTGCATTAATATCAGCGTTTCAGTTGAAAAAAAATATAAAATTCAGAAAGTTATAATGGAAGCAAAAATAACTAGCTAAAACAAAAAATAAAGCAGAAACTGAGAGACAAGAAATGTGAAATAACAAATCCACCCAATGAAGTTGGATATAGAAAGCTGTTGATGGCAATACTCTCTTGAGAGTAAGTGATATAACGGTCTGTTTCATTTGTGGTTCTAAAGTTATGAGATAATAAACTTTGGCAAAATATTCCAAACTTTCTGGCTTGAAGAATTTTATAAATATATTAAATATTAATTGTACCTTTGGGGAATTACTGTGCCGAGAATTTTGATTTGAAAAAAGTTGGACAGCAATTAAAAACGAAAGGAATACTTATTTTGAGAAACATACCATCCCTTTTTTATAAATTTCACTTTATTTTAAAGTAAAATTTATTCACCTCCAAAGAATTAAAACACCTCGAAAATAAGTTTGATTATAAAGGCGAGTGTAAAAAATTTGTAATGCTAACGTGAAGTATAGGTACTATATCTTTTTATCAAGATATAGAGGGATTATTATCATGTCGGTAAGTCTAGCAGTTATTAAGGCACTGAGCTCTTGTGTAATCCGTTCTAAAATTATGGGAATTCCTGTAAAAATCTAATTTACTGTGGGCTCCAGGTTATATTGTATTGGAAGGAAACGAAATAGCAGATTAACTAGCAATCAGAGATACTAAAACTTTTGGGGATCGGATCCTTTTTGCGGATTCAGCACCAATATAATATTGGAATAAATAGGTAAGACCAGGATTTTATAGGGCTAAGATAATCATATAATAATATACTTCTAGAAATATACGACCAAATGAGATCAGAAGAATGAAGAATATTTTTGTTCGGATGTCTGGTTTAAAACCTTCATTTTTTTAACTGGTTAGCTGTTTTGTTGAAATTTTTAGTAATGAATAAACTGAACTTTTAATTGGTGTACCTGTGATGAATTTACAATTAGATAGAACAATTCAAATGTATTTAAAAGCTTACAGATACAGAAATTGATCATTCCAATTTTTCTGACCATACTGGCTTTCGCTTTTTCACATTCATGAATTTTTAAACAATAGAAACATTGGAAATACATTTATGAAAAGAGGAATCATTTCATACTAATAAAATGAAGGGTTTATTACCTGCATAAACTGAGCAACAATCAACCATACCGGTGAATCTGGTGGAATTGTATACAAAGCCGCGGTGATGGGTCCACTCAGACAGCAGACAAAAAAATCAGCTACAATCAGTCCCAACAGTAATGGGCTTTTCGAACCACGACCCCACCAAAGAGTAATCGCCAATGTCCCATTACCGATAACTCCTACTAAAAATAAACAGCCATAAACAGTAACAAAAATATCCATCTCAGAAAAATCAACAAATAATCTTAGACCATAGCTGAAAATTAACCGGGAAAGATTGAAATCATAACTGTCAAAGTTTTCAGTTATTAAACGTGTCTTGTCGGGAGCAAAGCGAATGATACTCCAACCCCCAGCGCTACCCGGCAGATACTGAACAGAATAGTGAATGCATTGGAGGCAGAGAGACTGCCACCCCCAGCATCTTTTCCTCCCTGACAAATTTGGTCTCTCAGTAGCCCAGTTAGCTGGTCACGAAAATACTGGGAAATTTACTTTGTAACTAGGATGTAATAGCATATTGCTTGATTTCAAATATAAGGGGCTATGAGTGATGCTTGCTATTTTATATGTTTATAATATAAAAACATATGAACATATATAAATAAATATAAAACTTTTTCAAACGAGCTTATTTATTGCTAGACTCCGTTTACTGTTTGATTTATCTTAATTTAATTTGACAAAAAATTGTTAAATGTCAAAATATATATGGACATCCAAGCGGTCTTCAATCTCTTTACACATCGAAACAAGTGCTTTTATTGAAAAATTAAAATTATAATAAATGTAATTTATTCCTAAAATAAAATAAATGAGGGATTCCATAATATTAACTAAAATATCTGAAGTCGCAACATGCCGGAAACAGAAATTAAAGATAATAATTTATTTTGACCACGCTCATAAACTGTTGTTATTTTTGTTTTAAAATTGTGGCATCACTGTAAAAAAGGCATAAACTAAGCAACGCTGCTTAAGCACATCTTTTCTTAACCGTAGGAGGTAGTCTACAAAAAAAACTTGGAATGCTCGTTGAAATGAATCAGTCCTTACTAGATAAATAAAGCAGTTAGAGTGCGAAATGCTTTATTTTATGTAACACCACGGCGTTTTAAGATATATGAGTAATTTAAGATATTATTATTCAGTATTTTATTTAGTTGGTGTTTGTGGCAGGTAGGTAGGTAGAGGTAGCAATAAATTAAACAATAAATAAGAATATTACCAATTGGTGATTTTATTGCGTTTCTTAAAGACCTATACAAAAATTTAACACAAAAAATAAAGAAATAATATATATATATATTCATTTAAAAAATAAGTTGTATGTGTTTTTAGTCTCACATTTCTTTCCAATTCAAACGTTTCTTGTTTATTTTTGTTTGGGAAAATTGGAAGAAAATATAAATAAATATACAGTGTGTTGGAGCAAGTATTATCCCCCTTCTTAACTTTTTTATTTTTAAATAATAAGTAAAAAGCTCGAATAGGTCGATTTTTATAATAGATAATCATAGCTAAATACAGAAACTGAAAAATAAAAATTGACTTTGGAAGTACCCACATTCTCAATTATTGATGAACTCACCATTTATGTGGGTATTTATATATTTATAGTAGTAATCATTGAATAAAATCAATAAATAACACATTCTACTACAGAAATATTTATTACTCGACCGACTTTACAAATAACATTTGCAGATTTTATTTATTAATTATGGATTCCACTTCCACAACCGAAGAAATGAGAGATTGGATCATTGGAAAGTAGGGCTAATATAATCATAGATATCTTCTGTATGTTCATTTTACCAGAGATATCTACTGTAAATGGATCTTAATAAAATTTGACAAACAAAGTTTTGCAGTCTTAAACTTCAAAATATTTTTGATTGTCTAGTTGTCAAATTTTTTGTCAAAAATTGTTTAAAAACTAATTCATCTTGACAACTAGCTGGAACGCTATACCGAAACGTCGTAATAAAAATATGAAAACATAATATTGTGGTTTGATTCCCAAAAAATAAGAAAAAAGAATAATCATAGATATTTCTGGGATATTAAGACCAAAAGAATAAATTAGAGTAAGACTGCACTAAGAGTTTTAAATGGACAGGACACTGCCGTCTAAATGGACACCTCAAAAAGCTCAAACTAGTGGAGAAGGGAGAATATAAATTCTCTTGAATGAAAGAATCATACATTGCCACATTTACATGCTTGCTTTGCCTAAATTGAAACCTACGGATATCATAAATAGGAGTCAAAATACTAGTTTTTGACATTCTCCTCAAAAATTGTTGAGTAGAAGAAGGAGACCCAGTAGATCTTCTAGGTCCTGGTGAATGTTTACCACACAAAGCATACATACATACGGTTCTGTGAGTAGAAACAGTAGGTATGTCAGTTTTTTTTAAACAATTATAATTTAAATCTGTATACTGATACTTATGATATTTTGCTGAATTGACTACACTAGTAGGTCGGTTTTATTTGATTAAACAATATTTTTCAGCAAATTTACCCATTTTCAACAAATTAATGAAGTATTTTATCAATTTTGCTGTAAACATAATTTTAGTACAAACAATAATTAGTTTTTCATCGCTTATAGAGCAATTTTAGTTCGTATTCGGTATTTTAGTTCTATAATTCAATTCATGTAGATAATTTGAAAGCTGATGAAGTTTTTTTTCATAACATAAAAGCCGACCTCCGAGAAAATTACGCCATTTCATAAGTGAATCAGTCACAATTAATGTAAAGCTAATTCTGAATTTCTCAAGTTTACTATTATATTCATTGATAATTCGTGGTTTTATTTCAAAGACCATTAATTAAAATAAATTATCGCCTCTGCAAAGATACTTTTTGACCTATATAATAAAATTATGTTTTCTAAACAATTTTTTTTAATTGATAGTATAGCTTGTCTTAAAGTATGACGGCTAAGTAAAGACGATATAATTTGAGACAAACTATACTAAAATATACACATAGATTCAAAAGTTTTGCATCACCTTCTTCGGATGCGAAGGAATTTTTTTGCGCTAACAATTTTTTGTTGGCTTGTTTATCAATGTTTACCATTTCAATATGTTCCATATTTTTTGCAATATACAGATGTTTACAGTTTTTTTTTGTAAAATAACATTTTTAGTGCGATAATTTTAACATTCAAGGCATTTGATTTTTACGATTTTAAGTGCAAACATGAATCGTCAAGTCATAAGTGAGATTGACCGTGCAAGAATAGTGGCTTTAGTTGAAGAAGGTCATTCTCAAAGGTTCGTGGCAAACAGAGTTGGCGTTTGGCAAAGTGATGTGTCTCGTGTATGGAACCGGTATCTCCAGACGAATTCTCTTCGTGATAGACCTAGAAGCGGTAGAAGGCGTGTTACTAATCAGCGGCAGAACCGCTATATCCACTTAACTATCCGAAGAAACCCGACCATTGCAATACCAGCACTCCAAAGAGATATGAGACATGCGTTGGGAGTTCAAGTAACGATCTCGACATTACGAAGACCAATACTTGCGACAGGTTTGAGGTGTCGCCGACCAATAAGAGTGCCCAGACTACAACCTGAGCACAGAGTTCGCCGACTACAGTGGGCTCAAGAACTCGCGGCCTTGCCTGAAGCATTTTGGAATTCGGTGTTTTTTTCCGACGAGACAAGAATTTGTTTGGGACAAGATAACCATCGAATACGTGTGTGGCGGGATCCAACGAGAGTTGCTCAGCTTGCCCATGCTCGTCCCGTGCCGCCCTTCAGAGGAGGAAGTGCTATGTTTTGGGCTGGTATCATGTTAAATGATCGCACAGAATTAATTCATGTGGAGGTAACAATGACTGGTGATAGGTATCTCAGAGAGATTCTACATCCTCACGTGAGACTATGGCGCGCAGCTGTTGGCAATTCCTTCGTTTTTATGGACGATAACGCCCGACCTCATCGGACCAAAGCTGTAAATGAGTATCTTGAAACTGAAGGAATCAATCGTTTGAACTGGCCTGCCCTATCTCCTGACATGAATCCCATAGAACATGCTTGGGACATGCTTGCCAGGGCAGCACGCAGAAATCCACTCAGGAGTGTACAAGAGCTTGTTCATGCGGCCCAAGAAGAATGGCGAAATATTCCTCAACAGAATATCAATAATTTGGTAAACAGCATGGGCAGGCGACTTCAAACTTGCATAAATTCTAGAGGTGGAAATACTCTTTATTAAAAGTTCTCATGTTTCATGTTTAAAGTTTATTATTGGATAATAAAAATTTTTGACAAATATACACGTTTTTTTTATTGAAACTAATTATTTGATTAATCTCTGATCCATTTATAATGAACACATTTTTTTTCGGAGATTTAGGGTGATGCAAAACTTTTGAATCTATGTGTATTTACATTCGCAAAGTTTCCCATAAACCTTCCACTACGTTGTGTCAATTGTATAACAGTTATCTATATAGTTCACATATCATAAAGGGATTAAACATCTTGAAGTAATTATTTTCAATTTCCTTTAGTCCCATTGGAATTACACAAATAATTCAATTGTTCATCTATTTACAGAAATTAGTGTTGCTACAAAAATATAGATTAAAAGTTTGAGGCAATCGAGTTACAAACTTTTCACGTCTTAATGTATTTAAATTATAAACAAAAGCTATTTTCTTGAAATTGACTCACTCATTGAATTTTCGCCGCTTCGTTTCTTGTGAAAATATTTAATTGAAATAACAGTTTTGTCCTTCTTCCCGTTTTTGTAATTTTCCTATAGCAAGATATTTTATCAAAAGACAAATTTTGTAGTAGGCCACTAAATAATACAATTATAACAGATCATGAGTTTTTAATGTGTGTCTCAAATTATGTATATTTTCAAAATTTATTTTCTGTACGTAATAATATATAACACTACGTTTGTATACAAAGACTTTATATGCGTTTGACGTGTGTTCTAGAGGGAATCTGCTGTATATATCAAAATTTCCTACTTGTTCTTGGTAATAGGTAAGCACAAACAAGATTGTACGGCGGCCGTATATTTATAGAGTTCATGTTTGTGTTCAATAGCAATTTCCGAAATAAAAATCATTCACCTACGGGAATTTCAATTACCGTACACTGTTATTGACAGTTAATTACAATTCAAGTGGAACATTTGTTAGCCGTATAGTCTTTTCAGATAAATTTCAATGGAACTGTTGGTAGACAAAATTTTAGGTACCGGGAGCTTCTTTACAATCGCACGACATTATGTCGCATGCGATAATTGGTTTATTTCATCCTTCATCAAGTAAAAGTCTCTTCTATATCATCATTCTTGCCTCTGTGATCGTTAATTAAAGATGATACTTTTTTAGAATTATTCTTTATCTTCTTGTGGTATTTTTACTCGGCACAATTTCCTTGGAGCTATTGGTTGTGTATTGAACACATGTAGCAATATTTTCACCGATAAGTAATGATCCAGAATATCCGGAAAATATTAAATTTTTTCTGTCTATAAGCAGAACCCTTTTGTGCCAAAAATTCCACCTGACATGATGTTAAATACACAAAGCAACGTAATTGAAATAGGAAAATATGTATAACAAACAAAAAAGAAGACAAAAGACGCCTAGTCCTAAGCTGTCCAAACATTTGACAGTACACCGAGAAATTTACCAAAGGAAATTGCAATTTTAACAAGTGGCAGACCTGGAACAGCGTTATTGCCATATACAGATCGCGAAAAGTCTATTCGAGTCATACGATTTACACAAGTACGACAAGGAAAATTTGAGCAAAACTACTTGAAAGAGAGAGCAGTCAGCGTTGGGCGTGTTTTCAGTCCCAGCTACCAATCTGATATGAAAGCAGCGATGCCAGTTTAAAATGTTTGGTACTTTCTAGGGAATAATTATTTTATTATTTAACTTATAATACGGGATAACGCCGTATTTATTGGGAGAAATTCGAGATTCGTAATATTATTTTGACATTTGAAAAATAAGTGAGATCAACACTGATAAGAATAAAATAATATAAACTAAGGGTAAATGAAACTCAAAGTCCAAACCACAACTTTAATATTGATATTGTTCTCCAAAAGAACAAACCATATAGCTTAGCAACTAGTTTCGGTAAAATTTACCATCATCAGGCTGTAAAAAAGGTTACAATTATCAGAAGATCAAATCTTTTTGTAAGTGAAACATTTGCTATGTACGGTTTTGTTACCAGTGTCATCATAGATTAAATAATTTTGTATAAGATTGGTATGAATGACATGCATTTGTCATTTCTAATATCCATAGATATCTGTTTCCGTTTTACGTCTTTTAGTACATGTGCTCCATTTGATATAAGTGTATTGGTTTTCTAAATTTTGATAATTTGAACTTTTCAATGGATTTATTGTTGAGAATTTTCAACAATGTTCATAATCGTATTCTTTGGTATGAGTACATTATTATTAATTTTTGTGGCTAAGAAGAAATACTATGATTTTGTCTTCTATGTAGTCCCTCATTACTTTGATACTACAACTCCTTATTATATTTTTACAATTTTCCCTTTCGGTTTTTTCAGATGTAAATTTAAACATCTATTCTTCTGTTGCTAAACTATATAAGTTTAGTCAAATTTTGTGGTACCTCGAAATTTTCGAAACTACAATTCCTTAAATTTCTTCCAAAAATTTTCCATTTGTTTTTTCATGTGAAAATTATAAGACAAATTCCTCATTCCTAATATTTCTTTCTAATTAAGTTTCCATGGCCATGGATATTTAGCATAAGTTTTCTCTTTTTCTTTTCTTTTTCTTTTCCGAACCATCTAAATACCTACAGCAATGATGATGATGGGAAATTGATTGGTTTTACACCAGTAGTAAATGTTTCATAAGGTAACTAAATTGTAATTTAATATAATATAACTTTAGTCAATAATTAAAATAAAAAAAAAATTTTTAAGCTTTGTTTAATGTCTAAGAATTCATATCATAACAACAACATAATATAATTTTGTCTCAATTTAAATTTAATTCAATTTGATTTTCTGATAATTGTAACCTTTTTTACAGCCTGATGATGGTAAATTTTACCGAAACTAGTTGCTAAGCTATATGGTTTGTTCTTTTGGAGAACAATATCAATATTAAAGTTGTGGTTTGGACTTTGAGTTTCATTTACCCTTAGTTTGGATTTTAACCACATTTGAGTAATGGATGATCTCTTGAAGTTAAAATAATATAGTTCAAGAAAATAAATGGACAAATTACAATCTGCAATAAATAAAATCTATACACTGCTTTCGATTTAACAATTATTGGTAGTTAACATTGTTGCCGACAAAAATTGGGAATAACTTTTACAGATAAATACAGCTGACTGCGCACAATTATTCTTCTCTCTCTTTCAAGTGTTTTTCTCATATTTTCCTTGTCGCACTTGTGTAAATCGCATGGCTCGAATAGAGTTTTCGCAATCTGTATAATCACTCTACACTATCATCATGTCGTGTTCTAAAGTAGAACTTCGCTTTCCTATACGACATTCTATGTCTACATTTCTGGCATACAAGAATTATGGAATGATATTCAAAAATAGGTCCCATGGTCAAATTCACACTGGATAGGGATCCAAAAAAAATGACAGTTTGAACGGAAATATTTATTATCAAAAGACCGCGTTGAAATTTTGTAGTTTTTCTTCAACTACGTTACATATATAGATAATTTAATAGTATATTATTAAACGTGCAATTTATGATAGCCATAATTCACGATGGGTGACGTTTGCGTCACGAGCCGCAGGCGAGGGGCGCAAGTCACCCAAGTGAGTTATGGCCATAAATTGCGAGTAGAATACTATACTTTGTCCACGACACTTCATTTATTTATTAATAAATAAAAGTCAGTAGCGATTTGGCATATTACTAACCTCAAAATGTTTGTGGCAGCTACTTCAAATAATTTGACATATATAGAGATGGGCGATACTGTAGAAAGTATCAATACAACGTACCGTTATAAATATATTGTTTTAAAATACTTAATATTGGAAAATATCGTTATGAAAAGTATCAATACTAAAAATTACAATATTTTATAGATACGATATATGTCAGAAACAAATTTCCTGAACAAAATACACAGATTTAATAGTTTATTCCATATTGTACCCCCATCTCGAGTCGTGAATTATGAACCATAATACACTACAGTGTATTATGAACCATAATTCACGACAGTTGATATATGGGTACCGTATACCTTTAGTTAGGAGGTAAAATATTGACTTATTATTAGGTGGTCGTGGACAAATATTATTATATAACTAAAATTCATCTGAAAACATTATTTACTACTTTCATTGACTGATTATGAGAAAAAAATGATTATTTCGCAGCGCACACCAAATAATGAATTTTATAAGCCAATTTTTGGGTTTGATTACATAATAATAATTGAAAATTACATGGGGATAGATTTGGAAATAATATACAACCACCGCTGATAATGTAGCTTTCTATAGTTGAAAGAATTTTTAAAAGCAGTAAAATAGTTTTTGAGTGCAACCATTACAAACACACATACAAACAATCAAATATTTTCCCTTTATAATTTGAATTTTGCAGACACTAGGTACTAAAAATTTAACTTTAACCAAAAATAATCGTTCAAAAACTTTGTAATATTTGGGTATCGTTATTTGAAGTTCGATTAAGTGACTTTTTGAATTTCCCGTTAAGGGATCATTTGTTCAGCCTCTAATAAAACTAATTTAGAATTATCGATACCTTATATTGAGAATATTAAAGAGTAGTGAACGTCACTGTGGGTGTCCGGTGGTTGACCAAGGCCATCGAGTTTGTAGGGAGTCCTAACCGTCGGCGAAGCACATTCCTGGCGTAGGCGATTACCTGAGACCTGTGAACCAGTCATTCAATGGCGGAGGTAATAATTTCGAGTGGGCCGCTATTCCATAAATACCATATTTCCTATTCACCTCATTCTACCCTTGCACAATTCAGATTTTAGAAAAATGATTATTAGTAATGTTGGAAACAATACAAAATATATAACAGTGTGGTAATTCCATTTATCTTTAAGTTTTAACTCTGAAATTTTAAGGGTTAAAACAACAAATATAATATATTTGCCAGAATTTTAAAATGTTATATGTTCAGTACCTACTTCAATGTATGCGCGTTAGCCATATTATATTGCAAATACATGCCGCTAAAGCATTAAAAACCAAAAAGCTATCAGGAAATGACTAGGACATGATGTGACGGTTTATTTCCCACTGGAATGCGCAATCCTGTTCCATAAATAATACCAGCACATTCGTGTCCGAATATATAAGGATATGGCAATATTAATCTCACGATTAGGCGTCCGTTGATGTTTAGAAGGTTCGTTAATTTGCAAATTTCTATACCGTTTCAATGAATCAGCATTTTGAGTGAACTTTATATTATAGATGCATAGATGACTATTAAGGGAATGCTGTCCGCATCATGTGATTGGAGAAGGCGGATTTATTCACTTTATTGTGTTTTTTAAAAAATGGCAGCTCAATTAACTGATAGACCGTATCGGTTATGTAACGGTTTGGATACAGAACAATTACATATGAAATTGTAGTATCTCTCTGTTCGGAAACTTGGTAGGCACATAGAATAGGAGATCAAGAAGAACGTCTAATTTCCTTGTTTTTTTTTCTATTTATAATCCGTTAATTTTTGCTATATAGATATGTGAGACACACTGTAGACAAATATAGTGTTAAAATATTAGAGTAGACGCTAAAAAAATCTTGTCAAACAATTTATTATATACCGATCGTTCAACTCATAAATTTTCAAGGTTGATTACTAAATATAAAATATCGAAAGCACACACATTGATCTTTATTTTTTATTATTTAAATTAACAAGTTTTTTCTCATCGTGACTGTGCCTGTGCAGATTATAACTGACAGCCTGTTCTGCTGGTCAATTAAATATATCGACTGGAACAATATATAGGCACCTATATTTTATACAATGTGTATTTTATAATTCCCTCGTTATTTCAATGACGATTATAGATAATTAAAGAACAATCCTTCCAAGCATTGGCAGAAAATAGAGTTAGCCAGACTTCTTGAAGCTTCCCTATGACAGTTTGAGTAAATTCCCTTAAATTTTTCAACATTCTACTTATTTTACGGTTTATGTCGAAACGTTTATACCTTCAATATACACTTTTATATTTTCGATACAACATATCCCATTTATAAAACGGCCAAAGAATAAAAAAAAACTTGACTTCAAACCGAACCTGATTATCAGATAGTTTTATAGTATGCATTTTAGTGGATGCAGAAGATTCAGGACCGTATTAAAGTTATATTTCATTAAATGAAGTTTTTCCATGCATTTTCCTAGGGATGTTTACCCTTTAATATATTTGTTGCTCCTTGATCCCTTTCTGTACAGGTCCTCGAACTACGGTTTTTGGTGTACCTAGAACATGTCCTGGTTTAAGCATCAGCTCTTTCATTGCTATCAATACACTGTTGAGTACCGCCAGACTGTATGTAATAATAATATCGTGCGTATTCATAGCTGTCACCTGGTTTTTTGGAGTATACCGGCCCTGCACATTGCATTCAAAAGCGGTCGAGGTTTGCATCATCACCCTGGCTGGACGTATCAACTGAACTTAACATCGCAAAAATAAAGGAAATGTAGACTGAAAAATCGTCGTATAACTCTGAGAACAGAAACGGATGATAGTGCTGGGTCTTCGTCTTCGATCAATTCATGCCATTTTAAACGATTTTTTCAGTGTGAAATTTTATAATATTCAGATTTTCTTCTATAAAAATAATCGATATTAGCATAAAATACCCCATAAACTGCTCTAACTTTTTTGATAGCCCTCGCAAAATTTTATAAATAACTATTACACAAGCTAAAGAAATGTATTTTTCGTAAAGTTTAATGATTGATCGTTGAAGCCGATCCTGCGTTTTACAGCACAAGAAAAAAGAAAGGCCTAAAAGGCTAATAGTGGCCTTTGTTAGAATCGTGTATCAAGCTATGCAGGTTCAAACATAGACGCCCTTCGTAGTTCTTGAAAAGGAATTTAAACAACGCGTTTCTTTTATGTCATATTTCATTAAGTTTTGTATTAAATTGTATAATATTTATAAAATGTACTCTTCCCATATGGTATCTCTATATGAAAGGTAACATATAACGCAATATGAAATTTGTCACTGAGTAGTAGCCGACTACGAGCTTTGACGCGGCTGGAGAGTAGAGATTCTTCAATTTAGAATCCAGTCACCGAATAGATATGTGAGATATTCGCCCGTTCTCGTTCTGTGAAGTCAATTTGATTTCGAACTATTTCAATATAACCATAATTATAATATACTACATAGCTGTAACATGTTAAATGATGTCTAATTACGATTAAAAAACCTAAATTTCTTTTGATCAGAACCATAGGTACCAATAATTATAGTTTTCATTAATTACTGTCAGAATAAATCACGCCTATTAGCTTAGTTTGTAGATATATTTTGTAAATTTAATTTTGGCCCATATTGTAGGCTTTTTATACTTAGGTACCTACTTCAAAATCATCTTCATATACATTTATTGCAGAAACCATTGAAAATTCTTTGGGCTCATTTCTAACCTGCCTAATCCATCAATTTCTCAGTTTTAAATCCAGAAACCCAATTGCTTTCGTTTCAAAAACTTTAATGGACAAAGAGAAAAATTTCGCACAATTGGGAATCAAACATTTTCAATAATTCCCATCCATCTATATTAGTATCAGATATTTTATCACCAAGGTGACTTCGATGGTCTCTTTTACTGTGTTTGTAGTCATAAAAACTCGGTTAAGTAGACACCATACTCTTATAGTATAATTTCACCGCCACGTGAAGTTGTATTGTTAGAAAGAATGTCATCAGGATAAATTGCTGAAGCTACGAGAAACGATGCAGTAGGTATTATAAGAAGTTAAAATAATGATTCAAGAAGGTTGGCGTAAAGTTGGTTGGTTATACGAGAAACAGTTCAAGAAAAACAGTTTCAGAGATGCTACACTCCTTTAGTTATCAGAGATATTGAAAAAGCCGTTAATCTTTGCAAATATTTTCAACGAACACTTAACGCACCTCCTAGCACAGCTATGCAATAGCCAGAAACAGGTGGACCGTACTATGACTCCAATTACTTCGATTGATTCAAACTCAAAATGATCAGAAGTTCGCCAACTCATTAAAAACCTGGAAAATGTGCACCTAGAGCTCAGATTACAGACCTAACTCCAAATCTATTAGTTGTTTTTTAAGAAGTCCAGATGTCGGGTATACACAAAAGATGTTATAGGTCGCAGTGTGGTAAGTCCAGCTGGGCAAATCGACCCTCTTGAAATCTCCAATCACCTGTTGCTTCTAGCTATAGAAAGTCAGAAGTTATGGATGAATGAAAACAGTTTATTTTAAGTTTGTGAATGATAAATATTTGCTTCACTAAACCCTATTCTAGTGAAGGGTCAGTTTGCACTTCCCATACATATTTCTAAGTCAACAGTAGTTAATAGAAACTGTTCACATATTTTAAACGTTAGTCTAGTCTTTTCCGTAATTTGAGGTTTTGAGTGAAACTTTTGCAGAAAATATGGAAGATTTAAGAAGTAAAACATACTTCCTCACAGAGGTACAGGTTGTTTCAACATAAATATTATAAAATGATTTTAGCCCGTTGTTTTGACACCTTCCTATATTTTTTTGTTTATTCTTCACAAATAATTTACATATATTGGAGCATTTAAAATAGTGGGAAAATATGTAGTTTTCCTCTATTACCAGAGGCGTGCAATAGCGATAAATACTTTCCCAACTATAATCTACGCCTCTGACATAATAATAATTTCAGCACGTTTTTCCATTCTCTTGTCTGTATGCGGTAAAGTAAGTAGTATTCAAGTTATTTGCGTATAAATGGAATTTTTTAAATAGGTACTAAGTATTGCTTACATTATTTAAAACTCATTCTAGCTGATTTTATTTCCAATTATTCTTTCATGTCCCAAATGCACGCCTCTGGTAATGGCAGAGAACTATAGTTAACTACAATTTAAAATATACTAAAATATGTTCTCTGTTTGCCAAGGATGAAAAAAAAATTGGAAGATGTCGAAACAAGAAGCTAAAATCATTTTATGATAAATACATCTTGTATCTCGGTAAGGAGGAATATTGTATTAAGTGCACATAGCCCGAGAAGTAGATGTTTGTACTTAGTCTACTCTTTGAAAAGTAGTTTTCAAATTTGTAAGGCGTTATACTATTATCTTGACATCTATTTTATTAAGTATTTTAGGTTAAATTGTGTGCTAGGGTTTCTCCAATTTCTGCATGGACATTACTTAATGAAGCACCATGTATAAACTGAGGGAAGGACGTATATGCGTATATGAATGTGGGATTCGTTTTACGGAAAAGTTTTACTCACTTGTTGAAGGCAATGTTCTAATCCAACATTATTATTCAGAAATCGTAAAACGCACTCAATGTTTTATTTTAACGTTTTGTGGTGTAAAATTTAAATAACTACATTAGCTCAATTTTTTACAAAAGTAATTAAATTTGCTGGATATAATGTATATTAACGACTTATTTATACTAACAGTCTGAAAACATTTTGTAAAAATACAAAAAAGAAACATTATTTGCGTAGATTTTCTTTTTATACATTCAAATTCCAACTAAACATGCTTTGATAAATAATAAACATATTCTAATCGACTTATAATAAATCTACGTATTGACCATCCAATATTATGTATTATCCCCGTCTAGATTTTGTATTACCGACGTCTATGAATGGAATGAAACTTGACTGGACACGGGACTGGCTGAACCGGTTATGCTAATGTTGGTGGTAACGTTCGATCTGATGTTTCTCCGTTTCTTTTGCGGGATCTCAACCACAAAAATTTATATAAACTATGTTAACCTGCTGTTAATTAAGCGAAGGTTACATTGTATCCTGCCTTGAGTACTTCAGGCTGCCACCATAGCGCATTATCGCGAATTTTAAACGCGAATTGCCCGCTACAATATCTCAGAAATTGTCACAAACTTCCAGTCATAACTGGGACATATGTTATGAAAAAACCAATCAGCCCACAATATCTAAATAAGGAGTAATTTTCCTGTTTTTTTTCAACTATCTAGGCATATCAATATTTTCAAAACAAAAATAATTACATACGTTTTTGCAAACAAAAATATTGGTAAGGTAAATAGTAAAATACGAGGATTTTCTTATTGTTGCATTTTACAAATTTTAATCTAATTCACATTGATGTGTAACCAGTTAATTTCCCCTTTGTCTTCTGCCATCTCCCTTTTTTTCTATTTCTTCGACGCTGAAAAAAGCATTAGATTCAATTTTTGTAATATTTATGTAAGCATCTGATCGATGATGTACTTTTAGTTCAACCTTGATGAAATAGGAGTCATTGGCAAGAACACTAGTGTTTGCTTCAAGGTGTGCAAAATATAGATTCAAGTAACAAAGCAATTTTTATTTTCATATTTTGCCCTCACATGCAACACTTTAAAAGGTAGAGGTTTTTTCAAATCAAATATTATCAAATATTCCATTCATTATTTTCTTCACATCTTTTCAAAATACTGCTTGCCAAGTTTTTAAGCTTCTTTGGCTTCCCGTGGATGGATATTATGCTTATTTTTGAGTTCCTACTTCGTATCCATATCTTGTTCATTGTCGATCGTAGCTTTAAATGTATCACAAATTCCAATTTTCCAAGTTTAAAATGTTTAGTGGCTTGGTAGGTTTCTGCAGAATGTAATATGGACATTTTTAGATCAGTATGTGATATTATCACGTTTTTCTTATTCAAATTGTGGGTTTGTTACTTTTGCATAACAGAGGGTCCAATTAATCAGTACCTAAATTTACAATCGAACATGACCTGTTAAATGGTAGTATCATCGACTAACCATATTCGCAAATTTCCCACAACGAGCATCCCAACCTTGATAAGAATAAATTATTGCGTTACTATAACCATTAACATCTGCAATTAGAGGTATAAATGGCAGTGGCTAGGGCACTCGAAGATAATGAACATGTTGGCTTGCTTGTAACGAAACAGAAGGAATGCTATTAAACATCGAAGATAGAAGAGCGTTAGAATAACATGGAAAACGTTTACATAGAGATGCAGACAGGTTTCGTTGATATATTTATTTGAAGAAAAAAAACATCTCATTTTATTTTGTAAAAACGAACCGTTTTAAAGGATTTGTAGGATTCAGCTGGAGGGAGTTTTTCAGTAACGTTGTTCGATGTATGACAAGTTCCATTTTTTTAATCATTTAATTAATGTTTATGTTTAATATGTATTTTTTAAATTACTAATTCATCACTTCACTACAAATTCTTTGAAAAAGGAACATGAGACTTTAGTCTCCGTCACTGGTTCACGAAAAGCGATCTCTCATCGGCGGCTAAAGTCAGCCTCCCGCGCTACAGCCATTGTACCAACCACTAACCACTATAGGAATGCGGTCTCAGTCTTCGTTTGGGCTGTAAAAGTAATGTGGCCCGATCCAGACCAAATGGCCACGAATACCAAAGCGACCGTCGCAAACTTCTTTACGGAAGAATCGTGCTTTCACATATACACTTGTCCATTCTTATTTATTATTGTTTCTTATTTAATCAGAGTTTCCTCATTTTCTAGTACCATTAACATTATGAGGATGATAAATAAAACAACAATGAAAGAAAAAATGTAAAATGAAAAGCTCTCTAGCCAAAGTACAACAAATCCAAAAGGGTTAAATCGGAAAAAAATAAATGTTGTAATTGAAATATTGCTAATTTTGTGACTTGAAAGATAACTAATTGCTCACAATTAATAAATATTGTTAATTTTCGGAATAAATTTTCATTCATTCGCAAAAAAAACAAATGAAATAAAAATCATTCAAAATATATTGCATTTGCTGCACTTTAGGTGGATAGTTCCTCAGATGCTAATTGGTCGTCAAACATTTTATTACTATGTCAATATGACTTCCTGGAAATAATCCCAAATGCACATCACTGTGATAATCGAAAAAAAAAACTGCCTTCAATTGTGATAGACATTGACGTGCTTTTTTTAGTTTCGGCGCTTCAGGAAGGCGCTATTTCGAAGCTTGTTAAGCTCGTGAACCCAGCTACAATGCGGTTTATGAATTTTGGGTTGTAATTGCCTCCTAGCATGTCTACAGCAACCCTAATTTTGCAGAAAATTCAGGGCTTTCGGCACTATTCCAATCTCCCATCACATTTCGAACACTTGTGTTATCCACTATTATAAAATTTACATAATTTTAACAATGTAGTAATTCTTTTAAACTAAATGTAATTATGATAGTAGAAACCTGAAAGACTTTTTTGATAAACCAATTACAATATGTTCCTAAAAGACTTTTCACAGAGCCCTATTTATTTTTTCCAGTAATGAACTTGCAATTAATTACATAAATCTTTTATTTAATTAAGCTGAGTAAAGCCGTTCACAATAAAAAACAGCACAAAACGACCTGTCTATTACGGGGATCCCGTCTGTAAAACGATTCTATTTTTTCCCGCGGCCATTGCAACTGGTTGTTCTCTTCAGTGAGATTGATGAAAAAATAAGCAAGGTAGACGAAAAAGTTACAAACTTTTAATGGCTGCTTACCAAGGAAAGCGGGGTTTTTGGTATGTACCATGATGGTACCATACCATTTTCAATATATACTTGTTAACACAATAACCATTTGTTACTAAATGCATGACTGGAGAAAAATTAATGTCCAAAAATGTTCGTTATTGTATGTATCTTGCAAGGTATAAAATTTGAAGAAGAAATGTGACTATAGTAAAGTGATACCTGAATTGTGAAAAAGTTGATATAATACTAGGTATTCCTTTTCTGCGAAATCAAGGAAATGTAAAAAATAAAGGTAAACAGGCTGGCAAAATATTGTTCGTGGTTTCGTTCCGTGTAGTTTGCTATATTTTGTTTGTAATTAACCCTTCTCTTTCTTGAAAAATATACAATACTTTTTTAAACTACGAGATAAAACGCAAAATTTATATTTATTGCCACGATGTTCTTCCATAATAATATCTGTATATTCGAAAGTGTCGATTTATTCAGCTCTAGTTTATTGTGTTTCATTGCGTTGATTTACATACATTACGGATTACGACTTACGCCGAGATTAAGATTTCAGCGTCTTTCCCCTGTTTACTTATACATTTTAGAGAACCCCTAACTTTCTTCATTCAGTTTACCTATTCAATAATGTTTGGTGATTATTACTTCTCGCCAGTTTACATTCGTCCGTTCCGGCAGGTAATGTTACTTAATCCATTGAAATCGCGGTTATTTAGCATATATCTACTCTTTTTATTTCACATGTCGCATTATCAATCCTATGTATAAGAAAGGTAGAATCCCTTGTTTTGCTTTTTCATTTTTTAATGTTACAACCCACACCCGCACATATGCGTGGCTTAGAATAGATCTTGGCAAAACATCCGTACTGTTAAATTACCTATTTTCATTCTCTCAAACTTTTTGAGTATTAAAATAATGGTGTAATTACCACTTTTTTTGTGATTGGAACATTCGTCTTTAACTAGGACCTTCTACATATTATGGCATTTTACCAAAGAAACTGTTCTTGTAAAGATTAATAGCAAAGAACAATTGCGGACGAAGAAGTTAACCTGTGGGGTAGGAACTATCATCGAGATTTTTTCTATTGGCCAGGGAAGGATAAAAGTGAACAGGTATCACTCTGTGTGACGTCATTTGAAGTCATAGCGGTGCACCTGGGAGTATTCAAGGAGACACCTCGGTATATATTCTAAAAGTTGCCATTAAAAACCTAATATGTATTATGAAAAATTCCAAAAAGTAAAGTAGTAAATCGTTTATTAGGAAAGTAATTTGTTCCTTATTAACATGTTGTCATAACACATTTAACAAACGCGTCATGATAATTCTGTTAATAACTTTATCAGTTCTGGGTAATTCCTACTTAGGAAAAAAGTAATTACAATTACTCTTTTTTCATGTAATTTGTAATTGTATTTAATTAAATTTTTTTCTTAAAGTAATTGAAAATTGTAATTACAGCAATATCTGTGGAGGAATTGTAATTAGTAATTATGCTATTTCAATTATCTAAATACAATTACTTCTCGTAAGTACAATTACTTTTTCCAATAGTAGAGACAAAAACTATATGAAGCAAAGCAAATGCATTATTTATAGATAATTCTTGAAAAGCCCCTGTAAAAATTGAAAGGTGGGTGCCTCTGCAAAGGGGTTGGAAGAATACAATGGTGGTAGTTTGGTACATTTTGAAAAGGTAGCTTCAGTTCATCCCCAGACGGAGCTGAAGAATCACGCGGTGAGCGAATAAATCTACTAAAAATGTTAATGCTAAAATAAATAAAAATAAATTGCAAGTTTTAGTCGGTTTCATTTCCAAATAATGCCTTGAGAGTAGAAAGTTTGGCAACATAGTGACATATAGGCTTGGCTTTTGAAACTGGTTTTCCTAACGACAAACTTCGAGAAGTGGCCGACAACCGAACTCTGTTGAGGACAGCAAATCGTCCCACTTGCTAAAGAAACACTCGCTTGATCAGTTCTTCATGTGCGACAGAAGATAAAGTTACAATCTCGAACAATTCAACAGACTGTAACCTTAGTGCGATTGTGCCGGCGCGCAAAATCACGTGCTTCCTAACAATATAATGTGCTCAGTAAGATTTTCGGAATATGTCCACGTGTTTCTATTTCGGTACTTACCCAAAATGGAACTGATATTTTCTTTGGTTATCTAGCTGTATGAGTATTTTTGACATCATAAAGCTAGGTTACCGGAGTTAAAACCAGTTTTCATACTGCGGCGTATTCCTAACTTCGGTACTAAAGTATAGGTAAAAAAAATTATTACAATCATTATACACATAATAATTATATCAATGTATTCGTACTCTTATCGATGGAACGAATATATTTATTAACATAATATTAACTAATTAGCACTAACAGATTCATTGAATTTATTAATAGTAGACTACTTAATATTAAAGATCCGGTTGCTGTATAAGTATACTTGATGTCCATCCGTATTTGGTCAGGATACCGACAATCATATTCTGCAAAAAATAGTACTGTTAGTAGATAATTAGAATAATCAATTTGAAATACAAACAATTCTTTGATTGGTTCCTTCAAATATCCGAATACCTACTCACTCTATAATTGAAAAATTTTTTTTAAAGTTTAGGAATTCTAAGTAATTAAATTAAATATTGTCTATCTTCGTTGAAAACACATTAGACCTAATGATATTTAGTATAGTGGAATATACCGACTACTATCATGATTCTTGGAAATTCTCTTGATGTTTTGAATAATTTAATTGGCCGTTACACCATAACATGATGTCATTAAAATTTATAACTATTTAAATTTATTGAAAGTAACGTTTCTTACTAATGTTAATTGTTTCAACTGCTACTTTGCGGAATTTGTTCAAAATGAATCAAACGGAATTCTTGTGACCAAGTCACGGAGCAATAGAAGGTTTAATGGAATTTTAATTTTTCTATCGTTTGTCTAACCGACTATTTGTTTTGTATCTAAATTCTTTTTACATGCTTCTATGTATATCAATTACTTTATTTGCCGATTAAATACATATAAATTCAATAATCAATAATCCGATTTGATAAAGTATGTTTATCCATGTTTTTCCAATTTTTTTTAAAATTGAAAATAATTTATTGAAATTTGAATATGTATATATATATATATATATATATATATATATATATATATATCTATTGGTTGCAATTTTATTAAATCGATTTATGATTACATTTTCCTTGAGATTGACTCGCTCATATTTATAATAATCCTGTTTACCGGTTTCCTCAAATTTTGAACCGGATTGGGTTGTTTGTTATTTATTGGAAATATTAAAATTTCAAATGACTGAAAACTACTAGTTCTTTTGTATAAAATGGTCTGAAATACCTTTCATGTAATTTCCTTTTTAGACAAGTAAGTAGGTATATAATTGAGTAGTGTTTAATTTGATTTTTATAATAAAAAAATATTTTAATCAACTCCTTTTTGTATATTTTGGGTGTCACGTATTATTTTACAATTTACAAACTAGTAATATTGACGGTGAAAACATTTTCGTACAAAGTTGAGTCTATTCCTAATATCTGGCGGGAGTCGTACTATCTTTTTCTCGAAAACATTCAGGATATCTTTGATATTAATTTGTAGTTTAAGAACTATTACAAGTAAAAGCTTCTTAATTTTGTCACTAAGCTACCTCTAGCAGACACACAAGCTTCAAATATTGAACATAATTAAAAAACCACAGCGATTTCAGCTTTCTAGATACAAAGTCCCATACTAATTCCGCCAGGCACACACACACACACTTTTCAATTCGGTGTTGATTTCATTAATTTAACTATAATCGTGTTGTTTCAGTGAAAAAAATTTTTTATTATGTAATTAGACCGTGGCCAACATTAATAAAGACGAGTATTTAGTGAAACAAAGACCTTGTACTTGCTGTTACGCTTTGCGAAATTAGGTTTTTATAAATTTAAATGCTTGCCATATAATACGAATTATTTATACTGAAAAACTGCATCAGAACTTTTCATGTTTATCATTAATAATTGAGTTTTTGAAGTTTAATTTCAAATTGAAAATGTAAAACGCTTTGTATCTAAACAATAAACTATAAAAAAGTATTCTGTTTTTTAATTGCTTCGGCAGTTCTCTGCACAATTTTTTGTATACGTAGTATAGTGCCAACTCTCAAGTCGACCTTCCGCTTCAAAACGAAGTTTGTAAAAGTGATTTTCAACTGAAAACGTTTAATTTACCATTTAAGATTTAAGTGATATCCTAACAGGGAACAATGGCCAAAGATTACAGAATAAAAATATAAGATGTTTCACTCCAGGGCGGTTTGATTCAAGCTGCTGACCCAATCGGACGCCGCTCTCATAAATTATGATTACGACTCGCTTTTGTTGTCAATAAAGAGACCGGTAGATACCAGATAAGTTTGAAAAGCTTATTTTATTTTAAGCTATACAGTGGTAATTAATTAATAGGATTCTTTATCACAAAGGTTTATTTTTAAATGTTAATTATTTCGAAAAATGTTCGGGATATGAATTTGAAAAGGTAAGTAAAAAATAAACTTGAATTTTTAAAATGAATCAATTCACAGGTTTTATCCAGCATCTTAGTAATTTTGTGATACTTATTGATAATCTAGCAGATATTTATCACAAATTCAATTAAATATACTCATTAGCCACCAGAATAATAGGGCCACTAAATCTTAAATTTTGATCTTTAAATAACGCGTATTTTTTGGATTGACAAGGTTAAAACAGTAAAAAGAGAAGCATCTGCAGGATACCTTTATTAAAAATTTTTATAAATGTTGTAAAATACTAAGTTTGGAGTTTGTTTTATGTGTTAAATTTAATCTATTGCTTTTCAAATCTTTCATTATATATTTGAGAGTAAAATATATACGGACTCTGGTATAGAGACTGGCATAATCTTTGAAAGGAAATTGATTACATGATGATGAAAAGAAAATTTAGTAAATTCGTTCAAAAGGAACTGACCAATTCCCCTTTGGTTAGCTATAGAATTGAATTTTTGTGTTTTCTTGCTTAATGTACTTGTTTATATAATATCCTTATTATAAAAATAAATCCGTAATTTTGTATTAGCAAATATTACAAAATATTTAGTGTTTAAGCTTTGCTATTAAAGAGAAAAATATTAATATGACTTTTTGCTCATTTCAACAATTAATTAATAAATTTAAAAAATCTATACAACATAAATATAAAACACGAACAACCAATAAACACTGTTCTAAAATAACAGCGCTCGAAGGGCGACGTCACGTATAATATGCCAAATTAAATGCAAGTAAGGACGTACTGTACCATCCAAGTCACCAGACAGTCACCAGCGGCATCGGTGCTTTACGCGATAAATTCGAACGAGTGAAACATCTTATATTTTTATTCTGTAATCTTTGCAGTGGCGCTAATAGGTAAGAATATTCTAGAAATTATACACTACTGGCAAATCAAAAACTGCAGCACGTGGTTGTACATCTAGGTGGATTCAGACCAGATAAGAAAAGTGCACCAGTCACTGTACCCTGAAGAAATGCATGCATACAATTGCAATGCACAGGGAGGAACCTATTTATCAGTTGTGCATGGAAGAGGAGGAAACAGCCTCTCACATTATCTTCGATTGTGAAGCATTATCTTATTGGACTATTTCATGCGATTTACACAAGTGCGACAAGGAAAATATGAGAAAAACTCTTGAAAGAGAGAGAAGAATAATTGTGCGCAGTCAGCTGTTGCCAAATGTATTTATCTGTAATAGTTATTCCCAATTTTTGTCGACAACAATGTTAAATACAGTTGGCAGAAGCAAACGTGAGCCCTGGTGGGCGTGTTCATGTCGCTGTAGTTGTATTTTTGTAGTAACAATTCGATATTTTGAATCGATAACCAAATATCGATACCATAAATGTCAACTGTTAAGAGATATGTAAACAAAGTCAAACTTGCTAAAAATGTAACTCTAAATATTAACAAAACACTTTATATTGGACCAAAACTTAAACTACCGTTTGCCCTAAATGTCTATATTTTCAAATTACATGACTGAATTAATGTCATGAAAACGAAGGGTCAAGTTTCTATGGAAAGCAACAAAATATGAACTGGTTATAGTCCAGTGTTGCCGATGCAAAAATGAAAATTACCCGAACTTACTATTCAAATTATCAGAACTTACTATTCCAATTATCAGAATTTGTCAACATTACCAAAAGGACACATTGGTTATCTAAATAAAGTCTTCGACCCCAGTCGATATGGAAAATCACCAAAAACAATAGCCATTTTATATATCCCTTCTACAAAATATTCGAAAAACTATTGGATCCAAATGAGTGAGATTGTCTAAAAATCGGATAATCATCCTCGCATTGACAACACTGATACAAAATGAATAAAATGATGTATGTTGATGAAATCACTCGGTCATATTATTTCGATTATATTCAACAATTACTAATCGACAATCGCTAACATTGACTCTTGATTGGCTGCTTGCGATGACCTTATTTTAGTTCGCATATTTTCCGGGGCTCATGTTTGGTTCTGACAACTGTACCTATAATTGTTGAATCGAAAGCAGTGTATAGATTTTATTTACTGCAGTTTGTAATTTGTCCATTTATTTTCTTGAACTATATTATTTTATTCTTATCTGTGTTGATCTCACTTATTTTTCAGAAGTCAATAATATTACCAATCCCGAATTTCTCCCAATAAATACGGCGTTATCCCGTATTAAAAGTTAAATGCAAAATAAGCAAATTATTCCTTAAACTGGCTACGATGCTTTCAGATCAGATTGGTAGCTGGAACTGAATACACGCCCAACTCTGACTGGGAACAATAATTATTCTTCTTCCTCTTTCAAGTAGCTCTGCTCATATTTTCCTTGTCGCACTTGTGTAAATCGTATGGCTCGAATAGACTTTTCGCAATCTGTATACGGTTTATGTAGATATTGATTAATTTTCAAATCACGTTGCGTGTTATTCCTAGTCGAATTATTTGAGTCCTCAAAAGTACATTATAGTATGATGATCGCTGGTATTCGCACTGATTGAAGATTTTATATTACTGAATTCTTTCTTTCTAGAAAAATTTGCAAGCTAATATTTTGTGAGTAGGTCATTCACCAATATATCTTTGTAGAGTGGGTATAAGTTTGTAGAATTATTTAAAATATATATCTTGATGGTACCTATACTATTTATAAAATGCCAATACAATTAAATTTTATGTTTAGGCTAAATACTGGATATTGTTAAGATTAATCATCGATTTTATGCAGTGCCTGATTATTCACCTTAGCTAAACAAAATTACCTGCGCATCTGATTTGACTCGAGTTGGCCGTGACTGCGAAATGTACGTTGCAAGGCAAATGTAGTGTGCAAAAATCTTCGGAGTTGAAACTGATCTCACCATTTACAGTTATTCTTTTACATACCCTGTCGTTCGTTGTGTTACTTTTGTGAACACAAACTAGCAGTTCGCCATAATTGCTGTTTATAAACTGAAACAATAAAAGATGATACTTACAAAAGCCCATTGTCAGTTTTAAAATTGACACCCTGTAGATATTTTACTTTGAATATCTGCGTAGAAAATTCACAAACGCAAAAATAATATTAAATCCAGATAAATTTCCTAAATATATATTTAATGACGCCTCATTCCTTTTATGTGCTAAGAATAATTATTTGATTTCATTGGACTTAAGTCAAGGATGACGGCATAGATACTTTAGTACCACGATACACTTACTCACGGTATGCTGATTTCTACTCCAAATTGCGTCCGAGCCGCGCAGTTACGTCACGCGGGAACCAGAAAGGCTATTTTTGTTTTGTAACGATTAAGGGAAATTAATACGAAAATCAGTTTTCAAAACTGCCTGAAAAAACTGGACAAGAATATGTCAAAATAAACAAATTTTAATAAATGATTCTAAATATAAGCTTTTTCTACTCCTATACTATAAATTATTAATTGAATGCCAATTTTCAGTTTCATAATGATACTCATTATAACACTGGTTTTTATTATGAAACTGAAAAATTGAACAATAGAAATCTAGATTTTCAAATAACCAAGTAGGCAGACCCAATATTTTCTGTAGAATGTTGAGAAAAGACCAAAATAAATGTCGAGCACCAGACGAAAAATACTTTCTGTAAGTTCCTTGTGGCATTACTTATTCTTTTTTCTCTTATTTTTTTGGGAATCAAACCACGTTTTTTATTTTTTATTTCGACTTTTCGGTAGCGTTCCAGCTATCGTTGTCAAGATTAACTAGTAATAAAATAATTTTTGGTCCCTATCTGACACAACGAAAAAAATATGACAACTAGACAATCAATAATATTTTGAAGTTTAAGACTACAAAACTTTGTTGTCAAATTTTATTAAGGTCCATTCATAGTAGATCACATCTCTGGTAAAATGTGAAACAAAATATTTTATTTTATGACTACAAAATATTATTGATTGTCTAGTTGTCATATTTTTTTCGTTGTGTCAGATAGGGACCAACAATTATTTTATTACTAGTTAATCTTGACAACGGTAGCTGGAAACGTCGAAATAAAAAATAAAAAACATTATTGTGGTTTGATTCCCAAAAAATAGGAAAAAAAACAAAAATACTTAATGACCAAGGTAAATACATATTTAAACTTATTAATTTTTGTTTACAATAATCTATTACTTACTAATTTTGTATACCTATATACATTTTATATTAGTAGTAGGGTGGTTCGAGACCCGGTTTGTGCATTTTTTTTAAATTTTTTTCAAATAAAATTTCTTTTTAGTAGAAAAAATAGTGTATGTAAGTTTCATGTAATGGTTATTAATACACTCGCATTAACCATACGAAATTCGCCTTTGGCTAGTTTCGTATCCCAGTGACACCTTTGTTAAGGAGTCTTGTATAATAAATAAAATATAATGGTAGAAATATGAAATATAAAATAATTATAATATAATGGTGTGTTTTAATTTTGCCCACCCATAAATATTTCTGTTTCAAATCTTTTTAAAATGTAAAAAATATATTACCTACATATTTCTACACGTTTTGTACATTGTTAACTCCCAGCATCATTGTACTTGCCAAAAAATGATAACTAAGTTACTGATAATAAAAGTAATATTTCATATTATATCTGAAAAACCATGTCACATTTAAATATTCATTAATAAGTGGAAATATGCATGAAAATTAAACACAAACAGAGTATTTCCCATATATTTAGCATTGTACATCACCGATTGAGATTCCCACATGACGTCACACGCTGTCGGCTACATGCGCAAGAACATATCGTGAGTAAGTGTATAGTACTTTAGTACTACTTACTACACCACTGTTTAATTTTAATCGAATCAAAAAATCCAATTATGGATCAAACACGGAAAATATTAAATTAATAGGTGCGTCTTTATTTATGAATTTTATCAGAAGGTGCATTACCTTAATATTGACATAACCTCTCCTAATAAACTCTCTACTAATTTCATAAACGCTCTCTACTTGTGGAGTTATGTAATCCTCGAATATAATTTCATTACAATAAATTATGGCAACACTGGCTGGAATTTCGCTCAGATAATTCGATAGTTGTTGAACAGTAGATACCACATCATTTGAAATTTTGATCAGAACGTCATTGTATCCTATCAGCTGCTCCAAGGAATTCTCTTCCTTCTTCGTAAGATATATTATACGAGTACCTGGATACGACGCTTTCAGTGTATTGATGGAAAGTCTGGATCTTGTTATATCATTGTCTGTTAGTCGGCCGTCTTTGCTAAAGACAATAATGACTTGTCCCACTGGTTTGATTTTCTTTTTGTTACAATCAGTGTATGTTCGATTTTGGTAGTAGCGTATAACTGTCTCAAGGCTTTGGCCGAGTGAAAGTGTTATTGGCCCTAAAATATAATAGCCGGTTTACTAGATGTATAGTAAGTAGTAAGTTCAAAAACATTAAGCAGTGAATGGCTTTTAGCATTTTAAATAATTTTTTTAAATATACAGTGCTATTCAAAAGTCCCCTCCCCCCCTCGTATCTTTTGAATGGCTACACTAACATTAATAAAATTTGGAGGGTGAAAATAAAGTGTTGTAAACTTCTCTACGAATGGTAACAGGTGACGTAATAGTAATAGATGACGTCACAGTGCCACTCTGGCCAATAATTTTAAATAGGACCTTATGGCAAGTGATATTTCGTTTGGCTGCATAGCCATATTAATTTTGTTGGGGTTTAAACTAATTTTGACGGATAAATTAAATAAATACCAAAATTATTGAAATTATTTTTTTTAAATTTAATTAATCAAATATCAACAATGGATTCTTATAGCAAGTGTTCGAAATGGGCTCCGTCTACTTCTTGACAGTAATACATCCTATTTAGCAAACTCTTGTCGTACTCTTTCGAATGTGTCAGCTGAAATTGCATTGCATTCTTCAATAATTCTTTTTTCCATACGCCAATGCTATCTGGTGCCGTAGTATAAACCTTGGATTTCAAGTACCCCCATAGAAAAAATTTAATGGTGTCAGATCTGGTGACCGAGGTGGCCATTCTATAGGACCTCGCCGGCCGATCCATCTACCTCGATATTCTTCATTCAGGTAACGTCTTACTGCACCATAATAATGTGCAGGAGCACCATCTTGTTGAAATGTTATTTCCAGGTGGTCGAATTCATCTGGATTATCTTCCAGAATTTCAAGAATTAACGGCTCAATTGCATTTTGTAACATCTACAGATACACTTCACCGCTTAAACTTGAATTTAGGAAGACAGGATGTATGGATGAAATTTATTTTTAGCCAACACTCTCTGTACTGTACTTTTACTTATTTCACAGATAGACGCAACTTTAGTTGAAGAGGAAGCAGGGTTTACTACCATTTCAGCAACTATATCAATTTTTTTATCATCACTAAATGTTGGTCGACCAGATCGTTTGGCATCTAGAACACTACCTGTTGCTTCAAACTTGTGAAGAAGCTCCCTCAAATAAGTTCTCGACATTGGGCGATCTGGGTATCTTTCATTAAATAAACGTTCCGCTTCATGGATATTCTTTCTAGATTCACCAATTATTAAGATAGCTGCTACTTTGTCGGCTTGAGTACGTACCATTTTGCCTTTGTAAACGCTTAAACGTCTCGTTAAACCATAATAAAATTAAATATTTAAGCTATTTAGAAAAACTTTGCAAAGCAACAATTACTATTAAATTGAAAACGTCAATTTTTTTGACAACTAACCAGAGGCGGACTGAAAAATCTTCAATATTTTAATGTGAAATAATAATTTTGGTATTTATTTAATTTATCCATCAAAATTAGTTTAAACCCAAACAAAATTAATATGGCTATGTAGCCAATGTCAATGCCTTTCAAACGAGATATCACTTGCCATAAGGTCCTATTTAAAATTATTGGCCAGAGTGGCACTGTGACGTCATCTATGACTATTACGTCACCTGTTACCATTCGTAGAGAAGTTTACAACACTTTATTTTCACCCTCTAAATTTTATTAATGTAAGTGTAGCCGTTCAAAAGATACGAGGGAGGGAGGGGACTTTTGAATAGCACTGTATAAATACACTAATAGACTGGTAGACACATGTAGGCTTCATTATTTTAAATGGAAACCGTTTTCACCATCGAGTCTAATGTGAAAAGCAAGTAGAATAAGGGTAGGTATTACCCAAGACCCAAACGCTACAGGGGATTTGGAATTTTCACGAAACTAGAACAATTAATTAATGGATGCCACTACTAGGATGGATTCCTTGGGTAGGTACTACTATCACATTAAAAAACATGGGATACAAACAAAGCGATACTAAGGGTTGATAAGTGAGGCTTGAAAATTGATAAAAAGGTGGAAATAAAAACAATTAACTAATGTATGAAGAAATATTTTGCTATCTTAGTTAGTAGTTTTCCAAATATGATTTTAAATGACCCCTGTAGCGTCGATTAGCAAGTTTGGGCAATACCCTTAATCTACTTGTTTTTCACATTGAACTTGATGGTGAAAATGGCTTCCATTCAAAGTAATGAAGTCTACAGGTGTCATGGGCTACCGATCTATAAGTAAAAATAATGAAGTCAAATGATCTGTAGAAAATATAAAATCGTTATATGTGAAAACAAGATTAAAACTATTAAAATAGGAAACACTATGCATATTAAAATGTATATCTGGAAATACAATAAAAAATGAACATATTCTTGTAATGTATCTATCCAAATACATGCAACACCTTGTATAATCTTTAAATTCTTACAAATTAATACATTGCACGTCGCAATTCTGTACCTACTGCAAAGTTTCTTTCTTATCCACTTTTTTATTTAAACAATTTTTTCCACTACTAGCTGTGAAGTTGACAATTATTGCTTCTTCTAGCCAACTGAGAAGTTGAATTACTCTATTAGTGGTTAATAATATTGTCTTTAACATATTTGCTGCTTGATATTACCTATCAAGATAAAATTATTGGAATAAAAATGCCATTAGTTTAAAATTCGCGCTCAGCCAAAAATGACTGATGACATAACGAGTACGTTCATAATTTATAGAAAACTGACAGTGTACTTGTCAGTCAGACGACGGGGTAAACGCTTCTCGTGGTGCATTTGTGAATTATTTTTAATTTTTGTCTTAAATTTGGCTAGTAGTGGAAAAAATTGTATATACACCATGTGGTGAAGACATTTACAAACCTCGCACTTTATTCCGCTGGGGGCAAAGCCACTCGCGAAATAATTTTGGTGCTCGGTCAATAATAATAGGCTTCACCACCTCGGTGTATAATGTACTATTATAGGCACTTCATGCTTTACTCACATAATTGTAAATAGCCAAGATAATATTATACAACAAAATGTATTTAAAAACTTCATTTATTCAATAATATTGAGGATTTGCAAAGAAATACGGACGATATCCGTTTTCAATTAGTTTTTCTATACAGCAGAAAGAAATTTATTTCCCTCAGCTTAAAATTCTATTAGATTTGTTAGGTTTTTAAACAAGTTTTTAGGAATAAATCTTACTTAGTAACTTTTTTAGTCGGTAGGGAATATTGTAACAACCATAAAAATTCATGCAAAATAGGATCCTTCCGACCGAGAGGTCATAAATTTTATAACATCTTTAAAGTTACATACTTTTATTATTTTATGAAAGTGAAAACGGGTGCATTTCAATTTATTATTCCTTTCAACAAGGTAGATAAATATCATACATTTTTAAAAATGGAATTTTATTATTCACTTTTAATAGTATATTTTTTTATCTGTAAACACGGTTTTTCCATTTATATATTTTGCCATATTTGACAATGCAACAAATAATTTATTTGGAACATTTCAGGCGAGGAAAAAAGCTATTCAACCTGTCAATTGAATAATGAGTACAAAATTATTCACCCACATCTTTCTATCGGTTCGTTCAAGTCTGTAAAAAGTTGGAACACCTCCCTCGTCACGTTCGCCAACCAATTTCCTGATTGACCACTTATAATTCCCAATGCGCAGCCATAGTAAGACACCTGAACAGCTTCTGATAGGGCACTGAAAAAAAATTGTAAAATAAAAAATTTGACACCTATTTATCTGACTAGAAGAGAGGTTACAAATCATTTTCTGATATAATAGCATCCTGGGAAAAGAGTAGATATGGAAAACTATGCGAATTCGAGTTTTATTAATATTATAGATTTAGGAAACTAATTTTTCGTAATAATAATTGTCGTGTCACCAAACTCTGGATATTAATTTAGATACGCGCCAAGTTTGTCATTGTACTAACTACATTATAAACTATGTAACTGATGGTTTGCAATCAACCAAAGCATCGTAAAGTTAGTAATTGTTGCTGTAGAGATAACGTGCCACTGTGGCTTTCATTAGTTTCAATATTATTGGAAATCAATATAGGTTTTTTATTCAGCAGTGTTCACTATTTTTTTGTGTTTTCTTTAAAAAATTAGCAGAAAGGGGATTGAATACAAAAATAATAAGAATAATACAGAACATCTATGAGAAAAATGAGAACGCAGTCATAAGAAATAACAATATGTAAGAAAATTTCACTACAAATTTGGGACTAAGACTAAGGGACTAAGCCCTTTGTTATTTATTATTTACATGGATGAGATCATAAAGAAATGCACAAAACTAAGTAAAAAAGTATGTGTGGGACATTTACAATTGTGCAGGGGGAAGGAGCATTTGCAGACGATGTCATATTAATAGCAAAAAATGAAAGAGAGCTACAAGAAAACATAAATGTGTGGAATGCAGCAATGATGGGAATTCATGGGAATGAAAATAAACAAAAACAAGACAAAAGTTATGGTCATTGGAGACGACAAAGAGAAAATAAATGTAAGAATAATAGATACAGACAAAATAGAGCAAGTTGAACATTTTCAGTACCTTGGAACAATAGTAGACGAAAACGGAACAGGGGAAGCAGATATTAATAATAGAATAGTTAAAACTAACAAACTATACTATGCCATGAATACAAAATTTTTCAACAAAAAAGAAATATCTAAAGAAACGAAATTAAAAGTATTCAAAACAATATATCGACCAATACTTACATATGGATGTGAAGCATGGGTGTTAACAGTACAACAAAAAAGTAAAATACAGGCGACAGAGATGAAATATTTGAGAAGAGTAAGAGGTGTAACAAAAGAGGATAGAATAAAAAACATAGATATCAGAAAAGACCTGGGTATACAATCAACCTTAGAATTTGTAGAATTTGTAGAAGAATTTGTAGAAGAAAGACAACTACAATGGTGGGGACATTTACAACGTATGGATGAACGAAGACCAGCAAAAATTGAAAAAAATAAAAAAAGGGGCAGACCAAGAAAAACTTTGATAAGGTAATAGCTGGATTACTGGATAAAAGAGGAAGAAGCTGGATAGAAGCGAAGGACTTAGATCAAAATAGGAAAGAGTGGAAAAAATTAGTGACGGAAGAATAGCTGCAACACACCCTACACCACTAAGTGGTAGAAAGGCTTTAAGATTATATATATATATATATATTTAAATAATTAGATTGGATTTGATGATATGGTTAAATGGCCTATTCTATTGCGATCTTTCCAGATCTATCGTGCCCTCAGAATCTAGATTACATCTCCAACCAGACTTTTTTATGTAGTCAATCAGCCTCAATATTGAACATTTCACGTTTTCATGTAGTTTCTTGTCGACAGCTAGTACAATAGCCTAGTACAATGAAACACATATTTGCCAGGTAGTCGCACTAACATAGGATGTATTTTGCAGTTTTCCTCCTCTAGGTGACAGAATTTGCACATAGATTCCTTTGTCAGTACTCATTCATTCATACGCTTGGGTAGGGCCCAACAGCCCAGGCACTTGAACTGAATCATTGAACCATTACTCATGTTATCTACCTACTTCCATTCCAGAAGCATCGTGTTTTGTATATAGGTCACCAGTTCATCTGGAGGGATCTTCAGTATATAGTTGTGATGGATGTATTCTTTCAACTCCAAAGCGCTTCCGTCTGAGTACTTGTAAGTTTTCACAGAAGCAAAGTATGTGAGTAGGTGTTTCATCGTAGAGTTCACATTTTCTGCACATAGGTTCACTAACTTTGCCCATCCTGTGTAGATGCTTCCTCAGGGTACAGTTTCCAGTCACCAGGTCGGTAACCGTCTTCAAATTTCTCTTACCCAGTTTCAACAGCCTGGACGAGAGTTCCTTGTCTAACTTATTCAGTAGACTCTTAGTATGGAGGTGTCCTTGTGTCAGCCTCCATTTGAGTTGGTGTTCCTTCACTAGCCAGCTCCCAAATTTCCCTCTTATATAATCCTTTGTGAATCCATAAAACGGGTCCGGACCTGTGAAGGCTCCTTTAGAGCCTTCTTTAGCTAGCTGGTCTGCCATTTCATTCACTGCAATTCCCTCATGTGCCGGCACCCAAATTAGAGACACTTTGTTGTCTCTTGCCAACATGTTAAGGGACTCTTTACAGTTTTTTTGTCAGTCCTATTAGCTTTGTGTGCCTACCAAGCTTACAGTATTCTATTCGACAATATCCTTTTATTGGCTTATTGCGTCAGCCGTAAATTTTGTCGATTGTCCTCAGGTAAACTGCTCGAAAGATTGATTCTCAACAGATTAGAAATAATAATCGCAGGAGGAAGCAACGAGGGAATCTTCCCGAACCAATTTGGATTTCGGAAAGGTATCTCCACCCACCATGCTCTACAGAAAGTGCATGAAAGAGTAGCAGTGGCTATCCAAATTTTTGAACAGGGGAGGATACTAGGCAATTATGTAAGGATGGATAGGAACACATCTTCCAATCTTCTGAAGATATTAAACAGCTATCTGAAGGATAAAAAGTTAGTAATAAAAACGGGCCAATAGAAATGGTCTTGTCAGCAGGAGCGGCGCTCACCAGGGTGACATCACTTATTTTTTAATGTCCCACTTACTAAAATTACCTTCTGTGAATGACCCTGTATATCACCGTCATCGCTTGAAATTATAAAAATCGCCCACACAAAATAAACACATAATTAAAATATGTTATAACTATTAATAGCTATTACCAACGCTATATCCTGATTTTAAATAAATTTTTGAATAGATCCCTATAGTATTTTCTGTCACTATTAGCAGATTCGTATATTATGAGTAAACTATTTAAGGCTAAGTGATACTTACGAATAAAATTAGCACAATCATAAAATCAGTGAAATAGAAAATACGAAGTAAAATATAGGTATAATGTTCAAAATTTATTGACAGTAGCATCGCTACAAAGATATTATATTATAATATAATAATAATATTAGGTCTGTTCGTAGAGCAGTCACAAACGGTTGGAAACTGGACGACTCATGCGCAG
>CAJUYH010000467.1:8038-53926 GCA_910591685.1 Galerucella tenella | reverse complement strand
AAAAATAATAGATTCGAAAAGTTCATGGTAAATCCCACTTTATAACAATGTGATACCATCAAATAAGGCTGAGGTGTAGATATTTTCAAAAAAATCATCCAAGTTTACATTTTCACGCTTTGGGCGAGTACTTAGAGTTAATATTGAGAGCTTTAATTTCCAGGGGATTCTTTTTGGAAATTTCCAACAAGACTTTGAGTCGGGAGCGAAAATAAAAAAATAATCCCCCAAAAAAGCTGTCTAATATATACAGAATGTACCTATGAAATACATGCTTTAAATTGTAAAGCAAGTACACAAGAAGGCAAGACATGAAATTTATTTTATCAACTGACATCTGTCGATTTTGAGGATACAAACTTATTCAAAGGGACTTTAGATATAGCTTAATTCAATTTTATACAGTTTCTCCGTAAGAATTTACCCACCAGATGCTGTTACACTCTCTGAAACGCGTTACCACCCAACGATTTTTCAAAATACAAAAAACTTCCCATATAGTAATTATCGTATCAACTTGTGTTTATACCTGTAGCCCAAAGGTCGTATAATAATCTCGACGAAAGAAGAAAAAACAAAACCACACAATCACGTTACAGATAATCAGTACGCGCACAAAGCGCGAGCTTTCTTCAGCAAACATCGACTTGTCAAAACGCGTTCCTAATTAAGCCTATCATTATCATGTTAGCCTCGGCAGGCAGCGTCTGTCAACCCGTCGCTGGTTGTGGTGAGAATCCCCGTTTTCATAAGACTGACAGAGGCTCATCATCTCGGGGATAGTAATTATCTGACCCACTACAACAACAACGGGTAACTTTAGTGTTTATTTTTCAGCTCGTGGCTACGAGTGAATTTTCATTCAATATGTATTGTAAGTAATACCAAATATACAGTGATCGACTGAATTTTATTAAAGATAAAAAGTATTTAAGATGTCCTTGAAGCAAAATAGGGAATATAATTATAAGACAATATTTAAATATTCACACTATAATAGTCTTATTTATAACGAAATTGTTATTATCCAGGTTTTCTTATGATATATCCTTGAAAAATCTGCTTGAAACTCTTTCACTGAATATTACCCAAACCCATAACGAAATGATCCCGCCAGCTATTGAAAATTTCCTTGTAGGTCCGTAACTATAGTAACGAGTGTTAAAATTGCGCATTTGTCATTGTGACATGCCAAATCTTAAAATTTGTTGAAATGTCGCGATCTGGAACCCTATTCTCAAACCGTGACATATTTTGTCGCATGCGAGAAGTCCTCTTTGTCGAATAAAATCTGAATATTCTTATTCTCAAATGTCGCCTTCGCAAATTTTTGATAGACAAATTGTAGAATGGTCAAAGGCAGTCGACAATTTATGTCGAACGCGAGCATTTCATTACTTGCGAAATTTATAGGTTAACGTTATACATGTCAAAAGAAGCAGAATTTAGAATGGAGGCAATATTCTGCCACTTACTCCTTGCAATTTGAAAGGTAAAATTTGGGGAAAATTTTCCAGATAAAAGAGGCTCATTTTCTTTTTCGGGTCCGGTAAGGTTCGCGACCCTCGGAATTTTGCAACGATTTTTTTTAATAGAAAGCCCTATTGCTATAGAACTTTTTAATAAAAAAAATTCTTGGATTATCCACTTTTGAAAGAGAAAATCGCAATTGAAAGTACCAAAAATCCTCCATTTTTTTTTAAATATTTGACAATAATTTTTGACAATTCTGTCTTGATATCGGATGGTCACAAATTTAAGAAAGAGCGGAGAATGGGCAATGTTGCCAGCTTTCCTTTCCGTAGCTCGTTACGGCTTAGAAATAGCACCAAGATTTTAGATGTATTTCTTCACATATAAATAACATCGATGTACTTACTATCTTTATGATCTAAAAGTTATGTATTGAAAATGTAGGTACTGTTTAGACATAATATTGTATGTTCCACAGGTACTAACATGGTACGTATTTTATGACGAATTATTTATACTTTTGTGACTTTTAGTTGAAAATTAACGTCACATGTCCCGATAAGTGGGTATATAAATATTCGGCATATCACGAACCGATAATAAAAAAGAAGGGTTTTCAAGAACAAAGTTCCAGTGGATTGTTCTATTCAAATTTAGCCTTATCTTATATTTATATTGCTATTATTCCACATTCGACAAATGTTTACTTGAATAAATGGGAAAATATAGTTTTCATAAAAGGATCGAAAAAACTCATTCATGTGGGATACAAATTATTAGACACTTTTTCGAGAAGGAGAAGGGAATAAACATGTTTGTATACAGATAGACATGACTATAAAACGACTTTTATTCCATATGATATTTTCCAAAAAGGGAAAGGGAAGTCAGTATGCTTATCGATGAATTTCATAATTCAAATATCTGGATCGACACTTTTTCGAGAAGGGGAAGGGAATACATCTTTTCACCTCAAGTTGACTGACTACATGGGATTTCTACTGGAGCAAAAAAAAATTATCATAATTCAACACATACCGCTTCCCCACCACTGACACAGATCAAAGTGTAACTAAAATACCATCAAATACGGAGCAAGAGAATAAGAAAAAAATTGTTTATAAGCTTAAGTGTCAAACGAAAATATTTATGCTTACGAATATTTCTAAAAATTTGCAAAATTTAATTATTCTCTTAAGTTTTTTGTGTGAAACAGACTGACATTTAGTTCAAGATAATAACCTTTACTGTTTAAAGTGAAAATATTTATCGTGAAATAGCAAGAATTAGTGTTGAAAAAGTACAATTTTTTGAACTAAAATCGTGATTTTTGAAGTAATTACTGAATGATCCAGCGAAATTTTTGTTCTAATCTGCTTTATTTAAGGTAAGCTTTCAAACAAATCTAAAATTAACATAAAATTCCGTGGGTCGCGAAGTTTACCAGAACCTCTTTTTCTTGCATTGACTTTATTAATGTTCGTTTTTGGTTTTGGGTGCAATAATTTTTTTTTGTTTCACTTTCCATGTTTATCTTGTTATTCTTGTTCTACATTCGAGTAAGTACATTGTACATTCCAACTTCTAACAAATAACCAAATCATTACTGTCATCACAGATCATATAACTACTACTGTCATTTCATTATTTTACAACTTTACATGAGAAGTGGCATGGAACACGATATAATATCGAAATTTCGGTGTTGCCAGTTCATGTTATTCGACAAAATTTATCTCATGTGACTTAGATGTCGAACCCATTTGAGGATGCTAGATGCCAATGTTGTGCGATGTCATTCGACATTCGAGACTAGCCCCCCTGGACTAGATTCTTCAAGTAAGTTATATTAAAGAAAAAGTGACCGAAAGGAAACCCAAAAATACAATACTTTTATTTCTCTACTCGAGAAATATTCACTCGTGCGTTAAAAAGAAATCTGATAATTTTCTATTCAAGCATGTTATCAGTAAAAACTGCATTCGGTTTTTTTTCATATTTTGTTAAAAGAGCCCTCCTCTTTCGGAGTCGTGCTCTTTCGCCAAATTATGAAAATAAACTTTGCAGTTATTATAGACAACATGCTTTCATAAAAAATTATCGGTAATTTTTATGCACTTGTGAAATTACTTCCGAAAGGTCTTAATAAAATCATGAAGTAGACTTTAAATTTTAATGTCTTTTCGAACATTTATATCTTATACAGTATGCGAAAACTCTTTCGAGTCTGGAAGAATGACGAGAGCTGAATGGATGAACCTCGGATGAACTAGATACGCCCACAATTATTCTTCTCTCTCTTTCAAGCAATTTTTCTCATATTTTTCTTGTCGTACTTGTGTAAATGGAATGGACTCGAAAGAGTTTTCGCATACTGTATATATTCTCACTTTAACCTTTTTCTTAAAAATCTGGCTGGAAGTTTTCACCGTCACATTTCCACAATAAAAAAAGCTATACCAAGTAAAGTGAAAGCAAAAATGATGGAGTATTATACAGGTGGACATTGAAGCAAAATACAGAAGAGAAATAGGACAATATTTTAATTTCCTAATACTATTATAGCCCCAATTTTTATTTCGTCAATATTAGAACTGTATTTTTAGTTAAAATTGCATTTGTTGAAATTTAAATTGAACTGATTTTGAAGCTCATGTAATCTACGGTAAAATTGAAAGACTGCGAAAATTGACAAGCAAAAGTATATTGATCATCCGTAGAGAATGTGTTGAAATTATTAAAACATTCCATAAAATTTTGTACTTGTAATCTTTCTAGAAGCATTTTTGATACTATACTGGATTTTATGTAAATATTCACTCAATATAAATTTTTTGTATAGAATCCCCTATTGATCCATCTACATATTGAGAATACCTTTAGAGACGCGCTCCTACGACCGACCGACCCCTCGACCTAGCTTTTTTTTTCGACCGAATGGGAGAGAAGAAATGAGTGGCGCCTTCGTCGACCGCCCGTCGACCACCAGACTACACGCACACACAACCATCTACCATCGGGCCGTGGCCCGTCGCCCATGGCCCAACGCCGCCGCCCGCCGTGTTTTATTGTTTTACCGTTACAGATATCAAATGCTCGATGAAGAATAACAAAACCAACCGGAGGGGAACAAGGTGAAATATCCTCGATGATTCGTTATATTTTCAATCAGTTGGTTCATTATTCTGGAAAAATAATCGATAACCAAGTCATTTATTAGTAAATGAAAAAAAAATTGGGAGGAAGCTTGTAATTTATTACATCCTATGTTTGTTTTTTTTGGAGAAAACATTCACTGATTATTTGAAGCTATATTCTTCTCTTCACTGTTTGAGAAAAGTCTTAGAGAACAGCAGCAGTTTCAATCCCATGAAGTGCAGTATCTGTTGGGAATTGAAGAGAGAGATACCTTCCTTTTTTAACTCTGTGGGTGGAGAAGTCTCTTCAATGAGGGATGGTCGCTAGGGTGCTTCTACTTCTCCCTTTGTCTGGCAGAAACCACTTTCATTTGAGTTTACAATGCTAAAGATGTGTACTGTCTTTTTCTTCCGCTGGAAGCCTAACCATTCGGACCAATCCGGGTCCAACAAAGGGAGTAACTGTTATGCTCACTCCTATAGTTCAATAGTTTTTTTGTCTAGGTAGTTTCAAACAATCTTCGAACTGATACAGCGCCTCGATAACTGCTTGACTATTTGAAAAAAATAGTAATTTTCTGTCTACGATAGCTCATAACTAAATTGTTCATCAATATTTCGAGCTCATCTCAAACTTCAAGCACTTTACAAAATTGAATTGTTGGGACAGGTCATCTCGAAGGGTTACTATCTCACTTCTGAGCCAGTCAATAAGAAATGGCCAAACGGTTGTTCTTATAATAATAGGGTACAAGCATAAATTTTGCTATTGGTGGGAATTGACGCTTTATCGGGTCTCCTAACACCTTGCCTATTTTTTTCAAAAAAATATAAACTTCCCTTTGTTACTTTACCTGGTGGCACCAGCAAAAATACACTTAAGAGAAGTGCATTATGGTTGCAAGCTATGCGTCGAAACAAGGACGATATTTCGACAAATACTACTACTTTTGTTTATGAAGACCATTTTAATGTAAGTAACTCCTCTTATTTCCTCTGCATTAAAGCAGCTGTTTGACTTCATAAATTCAAGCAGCAAATATGAGTCTACTTTGGGCAAGTTATCAGGTTGTGCTTTTACAAAACCTTCGCTAGCCATATCTTTACTCACAAAGTATGAAAGAATCGTCACTGAACACTGAACTAGTAAATAAAATATATTCCCGCAAAAGTTTTAAAATATCCTCGGAAATATCGAATATTTATGTCCACTTTCCACTTTATGCATTGAAATTTGAATTTTATTTTAAAATTTGGGAGTAATTTCCAATGGAAGCTGGTTTATTTCCAATTATTAGTAATTTTTGATATCATATTCACTATTATAAATTAATATCCAAGCAAAATATGAAATATGCGTGTACTCTATTTTGCTACATCAAAAAATTATTGTGATGGTCCAAATGACATTTTTGGTTTCAGTCCGCAAGAGAAAATATACGACGGACTAAATGTCAGGACTACGTTAAATCAAAGGAGATAAAGATCGTTTTATGATGGGAAACTAACTAGACGATGTCAACTGTGGTTTGAATTTGCAACTTTTTTATTCTTCTGTTGTTTGAAACTGGTAATACATATTATATACCTGAGTAAGTTGATTAATGGCTACTAAATCAGTTAAAATATCTAAGAGCCTATGATATTTGATAGTTCATAGGCAAGTGAGTGACTTTGATATTTTTATTTGATTCGTCGAAAAATACGGGTTACTCCTAACTTGTACAGCACTCCAGTTAACAAATTTAAGTATTTGAAAAAATAGTTTTAAAACTGGCCACCACAGATTTAAGGATAATCACATTTGGTGTTCCCATCAAGGAAGGCTCGGTATACTTCAGAAGATTTGTGGATATCATTGCAATCCTAGCAGTAAATAACGAAGATATTGATAAAACATGTTAAATAACCAAAACTGAAGAAAGTAATGTCAAAGTAAAGATAAAAATTGAACAAAACAATTATTACAAGTGACTGTGTAGATCCACTGGAGAAATGGAAAGAATAACTTCCTCCTAGAAAGCATTCCAGGAGAAGAAAATATTACTGATATACAAGCATTAGAGCAGGCGTCCCACGATCAAATAGTTTGTTAAAATTGACTAATAACGAAGATATTGATGAAAAATGTTGAATAACCAAAACTGAAGAAAGTAATTTCTAAGAAAAGATAAGAATTGTACAGATTAACTCTAACATATGGGTAGTTCAATTACAAGTGACTATAGATCTACTGGAGAAATGAAATGAATAACTTTCTCCAAGAAGGCATTCTAAAAGAAGAAAATATTACTGATATATACAAGCATTAGAGCAGGCGCCCCACCATCAAATAGTTTGTTAATCTTGACCAATAACGAAGATATTAATGAAAAGTATTGAATATCCAAAACTGAAGGAAGTAATATCGACATAAAGATGAAAATTGAACAGATTAACTCTCACATATGGGTAGTTCAATTACAAGTGACTGTAGATCTACTGGAGAAATAAGAAGAATAACTTTTCCCAAGTTTCAGAAAAAGACAATATCACCAATATACAAGCATTGGAGCAAGCTTCCCACGATCAAATAGTTTATTAAACTTGGCTAATTAAACTGGTGACGTCGATATATGAATTTGATAAAATGCATCTATCACTGTAATGTTAAAAAAGTAAAGTAACTACCACTTATCAACTACAAATAGGTATGCTCATTACTCGTGAAACGTAATAGTAGATAATGATAACAATTAATAGTTGCAGGTATTTTTGGGGAACCCTATACTGTACTACTATCCAATTCACACGCGCAGTTAGGGTGGGGTTTCTAATAGTGAACTATTCAACGGAAATATGACCACATATTCTGCACTTTCAGTTATGCTGGAAGTTTTTTTATAATTTAGTCTTGAGGTTGTTTTATTTATAGGAATATTTATGTTCCTTTGAAAAATTTTTCTTGTCAGCTCCTTAAACTTTTCATAAGTTGTAATTATTTGTTTATATGAAACTACTTTTTTTATTATGTTTAAAAACTTAAATCAAATCATAAATGGACACTCGGTAGATAATTACATATTTTGAAATATTATGCTGTACACTGTATCTTTATTTTTAATAATTCCAACATTATACTGGGTGATTTTTATCGATAGCACATTAGGCAGTATAGCAAAACCGATCGGAATGAAAACCTGAGAATTTGTAGTTCTATGGGGTTTCCAGGATTTAGTTATACCAGAAGTTACAGTTAATTTATAGCAATCAACTATACTAATGAGTCTCAAGATAATAATTATTACTCAAAAAAACTTAAATTACTATTATTTATTAACTCTATAAATTCCATGATAAACGATAATTATTTAATATTCAACATTTACATTAGTCTTCGTGAGATAGCTCAGTGAAAGAAAACGTTTTTATTCTTTATACAAGGCGAAACAGAAATTACCGTTAATTTTAGATAATTAAATTATTCAATAATGCCCAACCTAATTAAAAATTCCATCACAATCAATGCAAAAAAATAGTACACCCATCAACCTTAAAAACTAAAATCAATTATTACATCCAAAAATTAAAAGGAAGGCATTTCCTCACGAAACGCCATGTTATACAGTGGCATAAATTTTACTCTCGTTTATATAACAGGTACCTAAAATGAAAAAAAATATACATGGTGTTCTTTCAGTATTAATCAATAGAAACTAATATTATATATTATAAACAACCCTCAGAATTTGCATCTTCTTTCACATTTCAAACACCTTTGGTTAACAAAATCTTTCCAATCGACTTTTCATCTGCCGCACCTTGTATATCGTGCAAAACATAATAAAATGTGAAACAGTAAAAGGAACTATGAATTTCAATGAAGTAGATGTTCAAAATGATTATCGCGAACGTCTTGGCAAAATCCTAATCTTATATAAACCTGACTTCTAACATTTGAAATGACATCATTTTGAAGTAGTGCCAAATAATGATCGCCATTCAGATTGACCTTAATGAAAAAGGGACCAATGATATGCATAGGCGTGCCTACAAGGGGGGCAGGGTGGGTCATGGCCCACCCTAATCGCTCCACCCCAATTTCCCAAAATATCAGTCTATTAAAAACATTTTATAATTTTTAAATTTCAACGTTCTCATAATGCACTGTGAAAAATTGAAGGGCGCCAATATGCAAAAGCAATGTTTCGGCGGGCACAACTCTTTGTTTTTTCATCAAAAAATTCCGATTTGATATTTGGCCCCCCTAATAAAAAATTCTGCGCACGCTTATGATGATATGGGTTTCAACAAACAAATAAGTATATTGTAATAACTTTTGAGTTAACCTAACCTAATTTTAGTGGTAACCACAAGTTTTTATTTTATTCTATCTTAATTGTTACAATAAACTTGAAAACGATAACTCGTTTGAATGAAGAACGCAGTCGCAGAGACCTTTCAAACGATATATCACAATATACTTCCCATTTAAAAAATTAGGGGTTGTATAATACCAGTTATTCTAATTGGGTGGAAGGTGGAAGGTACAGTGAAGTGATGGTATGTCGCAATTTATAATTCAAATTTGACGTGTTTTGGGATTTTTTGTACAGTAACTGAAATAATGAATTCATTCCGTTCGGCTTTTAACACTGTATACCGGGTGTCCCAAATTATCGTATACAGGCAATATCTCGCTTATTTGACAAGATAATTCAGAGGTATTTCAGTCGAAATTCATAATTCATGAAATATTGATGCTTTTATTATTAATTGAAAAAATTACCAAGTATATGCTACCGTTGTAATCCAAATAGAATGACACGCAATTTTCAATGACAATATACAGGGGGTGCCATTTGAAAATAAAAAGTGAGGAGTAGCTACCACAGGGCTGTCAAATGAAAAACATTTTTTTATAAGTCATTAGGAAGGTACTTTAATGCCATTCAATGCAGTTTTTTCATTTATTAATTATCTTGTTAAATAAGCGAGATATTGCCTGTATAAGATAACTTGGGACACCCGGTATTCCTCCAATTAATGGAAAGAATTAACAATATTCTTCAAAAGAAATTTTTTTTCCCGTTCAACCCTTTTTTGTTCCTCAACCGTATTCAGCTTTTTTTGTAATTCCAAATCAAATCCATGATCGCAAATTATTTCTAAAGATTTCAATTAACCATTCTCCGGTCTATAAACGATCACTCTTAGGGTACGACTAAAAGTATGGTATTGAAGCTCTCCGAAGCAAAGAACGGATGATCCCGTAGGGGTTCTATGTCGCTCTGTTGGATGCCATTGTGTACACGTCAAGAGGTTCAACAAAAAGAAAAATAAAAGCCCACTCGTAAACCATCTTTATTATTATTATGCATGGCGACAATTGAAACTTGACGCAATATTTGGTTTACTACCGTGAGCAACAATTTTCTAACGTAGATACCTGCTGTGACGCGAGCCTTTCGCCCTTCTCCCTCAGGGCTTTTTTTTGGAACGTACCTATCATGATGAAGTGATGATCGAAAAAAAGAGAGCATCTTGAAATGTTATTTGTTGAGTTTAAAAGGGCATTAGTCGGATTAATAGTGGAAGAGGGACAAGCATTGTCAACAATGTAACATTTTGTATGGAATTGAGACCGTTTTATTATATTAGAGCCGACCCGAGCTAAGAATAATGCCGGAAATTGGTCTTAAGTTTACCGCGAAAATTTTGCTAAGAATTTCTCTAAAAATTTCATAACATTTTCTAGAAATCTGGTAAATAAATCTTCCAAAAACTTCCGGAGTATTTTATACGATACGCATGTGCAGACGGGTTATTTTGTTTCAGCTGATGTATGCCAGCTGCAGATTAATCTTTAAAACGTAGCAAACAGCAACCAAACACACTTTCATCAACCTAATTTCATTTATTCTCTATAATAAGATCTTCTTTTCAGACATGGTGAATAAAAAAGAACTTGCCAAATTATACTGTATTTGAAAATCAAGAGAGAGTAAATTCCCAGAATAAAAACTAATTCGGTATGCAAAACTATAGTACAGTACTTGCGGTAAAACTTCAATATTTGTAATGCATTCTAAATTGTTTTTGTTAATTTCAATACAAAATTTATTAAATTTCTTGGACTATCACATTATTTTATGATCTTTCATTGTTACTACAGTAGGCCTAAGAGGATTAACGTGCGTCATAGGCGTAACCAGATTAGAAAGGGATAATTGTTATTTAACGACCTCCGAATGGCAACAGCTTCTAATGACAGATATTTTGACTTAAATAGTGCTTAAGTTTCTAGAAATGCAGTTATTTGATTTTCGATAAACGTGACAAATAGTAGTGACTAAAAATGGAAGCAGTTTGTGAGTATACGCCAGTGAAAAAATTAAAACTAGACCATTTATCGCTCAATGAAAAGAGTGCTGTAGTGAATGTGTACCACTATTTTAAACATCAAAATCCCTCAAACACTATTGACAGTGTAGTTGAAACAACATCTAAGGCAATGGGATATGAAAAATCTACAATATATAGAGTTCTAAAGGAGGAAAAATCAGGACACTACTTTTAAATTATCAGATGTTAAAAATCTCTTCAATAAGGCAATATCTGAAGTAACAAGCCCATTGTAATTTCTCTAGAATCAGATGGTGAATATTCTGACACAGAGTGCGAGGAACCATAACTTTAAAATTATTAATTTATGTACTTTAATTTTATTTTTAGATTTTTATTTTTTAAGATTTAATATTGTCGTATTTTTTGCATGTTGCTCGTCAAATTTTATCCTTGCGGTTGGTTTTTTTTCTCATATACCTACTTAATTGTTTTTTTAGCTCCTCATATTAATTTATAAATAATTGTAATTATCTGTACATATTATATACATATTTTGTAAATAAACATATGCCTAAAACAAAATGCCTAAAATAATATTGACTTTTTCTTCATTTTACCCAAATTAAATTACTACTTACGAATTATGTTTATCTATCTAAAATTAGTAATCTAGGTATAATAATAATAATAATAATAATAATACTTTTATTGCTCTTAAAACAAAATAGTTCACAGCAAGAAATCTGAGTAACAAAAAAAAAGAAAAACAATTATTACCTAGTATACAACAAATAAAGGTAAAGAGAGATAGAAAAAAAAACGAAGGATATTACCTAAACAAAACAAATTGAAACCAATATAAAGCTTAATTATTCGTTAATGATAAATGATCTCAATTTTAATATATTCCAAATGTAACTGGAGATAATTTTAGCATTCAATGTGTTTAAATTATCAAGGGCATTAATAAAGAAATCCAGGCTCAAGTAACAGTCAAGCTTCGGTTTCATAGTCGTATATATTGGACAGTTAAATAGTAAATGGGATAAGGTTTCATTTACTAAGTGATTACAGGCAGTACATACCTGATTTGGATCAACTGTGTACGACATCGCTCTGTACGTGAAACGTAACCTGTGTTTATTACTCAGTCGTAGCTGGGCAATTGTACGGGTGATCTGTATGGGTAATTTTAACAATAAATAATTACTTGGCTGCTTAGTTATAGTGAATGATGAATATAAAGACAAAAAGGAACAACGTAGTACGTTACTTTCCGTTCTTATTGGCTTCCAATAAAGGAGTCCGACAGTTCAGCGATTTTCATTGTCACAAGGCTAGCTTATTGGCACGTGCCAACGGTCGCCTCTACATCGAATCGGCTTTGCCAATTGGCAAACAGCGGCATAGTGTAGACGCGCCTTTAGATGCTGCAGAAGTTTGTTGTTTGTTGGCTATAAATTGGCAATTAATTAGTGTAATGTCAAACAATAGTCCAGTCGGGTAAGCCCAAAAACTATCACAACATGGATGTAGAAGCAGATTTTTGATAGAATCCCTTAAAAATATCATGGTTAATGCATGTCTATATTCTTTTTTGTTAGCATGTTGATCGTTTGCCGAGGAATCGTTGATCAAGTTTGGGATTCAATAACTCGGGATTAAATGGTCCGAATTGAACGTTCAAAACGCCAAAAGCTTTGTTTTTCCAAGTCCTTTTAGTGATTTTTTTCAGATTTCAATTAAAATCAAATCAGATATCTGAATTGGTACCAAGGTAAAATTTGAACCACTTTTTTAAACTAACGTCTGAGTCAGTTAAACCGAAAAAAGTGTTGATTAAATCATTGCAAATGGTATCTGTAACCTTCCAGTATGTGTAAAAACATTTTAGTTAGTTTAAACAGTTTTTTGTGGCATATGTCTTTATTCTAACAATGTCTATTTCTTTTACCTAATGTTTATTAACAATTAGATTACTCAGCAACTAAATAAGATATCTAAACAGCGTTTGTTGCATCCAATTAGTGAATTAATATCGTTCTATGAGAAAGAATGATTATTCAGATTGCTTTATAAATTGCATTAGTATTTTGCGTTCGAAAAACAGCCGTTTTTTCAATTTTCTTCTCACTCATTCATCCGCTGTGGCTGCAGTTAATGGAATTTTCACATTTTGAATCACAGAATTTCATAGCAAATTTCCATGCTCTATAACTTTGTTTGTTTCGAGTAAAATTCGAAAACATTTAAAAAAATAGGCCCATTTTTGGTTGTTTTGGCTATAAACTGTTATTGTGCAATTAGCACAGCCTAAAAACCGGTGGAGGCAATTGATTATAATTTACCATGATATTTTTAAGGAATTCCATCAAAAATCTCGCCTGCTACTCTTACATCCACCTTTAATGCTAACCCGATGATAAGGTTCTGCGCCGAGTCTTGCGTACTTTATAAAATTTTGGCTGGAGAATATAGAACCTATTTTATTTAGCAAATTTGCAAATTTTATTAAGAATTCCATAAATTCATTTTTGTTTGTTTGTATTTAATGCGTTGTCGTACCGTTCATCCGACTGCGGTAAAACTTTTCCAAATTATTGTTGGTACTTTCTTCCAGTGCTATAAGATAGTCATCACACGAAGGTTATTTACCCTGTATAATAGATTATAATTTGAAAAAAATAGTAAATTAGAATCAAAAATCGACCTTTTTCGTGAATTTCTCAATTTATGGACGCACTGTATACAAAGTATCCAATCGGACCGACCAAATCCATCAAAGACATGATGTTGCGGAGAAACCATGTTGGCATTCTTCTTGCCGTATCTTTAGATCCTTTTGCTGGCTTACAATGACAATCGTACATCGTTATTCACTAACCTCTTATCGCTTTGATTGATATTCGGTTTCAAGAAAGAATTTGTTATTTTTTTTAATTCCATCTTACTATTTTTATTTTAAATTTTTAAGTTTTTATAAAGGCAGCGTTTGTTTTTTAATCGAAAAAAAATATATAACCGCTATAGAGGTAAAAAGCTCGAATGAAAGGAAAGAAAAGAATCGAAACATACAAAAATCTGCTAGAAGAGCAATACAACGTCCTTTGTCATTTTCTGAACTTGGTAGGTTTTTTCTAGTGCTCCAACTTTGACATCCATAGACCAATATTTTTCAAGCGGTATAGATATTATTTTTTTCTACACCCACATGTATATTATCCATTTCCTGCACAGTTTAGAGAATGGAAATGTAGTCCATATCGGTTAACTGAACGTATATGATTTCATATACATCCTTGAACGTATAAGAAAACCACCAATCAGCATTCGCGTTTAGTACTCGTCACTCATCTTTTTTTCAATTTAAAGAAACGTCAAAATAACTTGTCAAAAAAAGTCTCTCCCAGAAGCACTGGATCAAGAATATTTATTTATAAAAATAAACTTGAATAAAATAAACCTTATAAATGAATAACAAATACTAAAAACAGAATAAAATGGGTATTTAAGTGACTACCAATGGACGTCAGTTCTTATGAAAGTATGTAATACTTCTGAGGTTTACTTTAACTTTACTTTACGTTAAATCTCGATAGCCGAGTGGTTAACATACCAGACTCTCCGCGTGAAGAAATTTTTTTTCAATTGTTAATTTTATTTTTAAATAATTATTCTGCTCAATATTGATAACTACAACAGGCAGACGCTTGAAATATTTAGCAGAATATTCATTATTATAAATAAAGGTGCGGGAATCCGACTGGAAACATCTATTTATAACAGCATCGCATATTTAAAAAGGGAAACCGTAATGTTATACAAATTGTACATTCAAGAACTGTACGTTTACCACAAAATTAGTGGAAACATAAAATTGAATTGAATTATTTTCTAGATTTTTTCTTGAATGGGTCGTAGAAAAATATACTGTTCGAATCAAGGCTCGTGCCACAAACTTCTGCGCTCGTGGGAAAAGTGACCCTTTGCGCACTAGTTGTACAAACTCCTATTTTTCTTGAATTTAGGTATTTTGGGATAATGACATGAATTAAAGCCATAAAAGTATTGGCCGTGACATTGTCGTATTAATTAGTAAATTATCACCTTTTGGATCATTCTTTATAAGTACTCAGGTATAGTGCGGCTGTGCACGATGAATCCGAAAAGTTTTATAGTTTTATTGCAACTCAAGCCTAAGTCAAGTCAAGTCAGTTTCTTAGATCGTGAAAAGAACTATACTTGTAACAATTTCATCAACAATTAATTTAGGTTGTTGTAAGTATGTGTATGTATATTGTGTATGTATATTAAAATATTTTTGATTACTGTATCGTAAAAAGAATCTGTAATTGAATAACTTATTCCTACTTAAGGACATTTTATTCTCCACAGTTGTTCCATCAGCTTCCTGAAGGATTATTTCGGGAACAAAATCGCTTTCTTGCATTTTTCACAAATAAAGTTGATAAACAATCAAAACTAAATAGCAATCATTCAACACCTACCAATTTTTTTAATTAATTTCAATCATTTTTGAAATACAGCAAAAAGTCAAAAAATAACTTTTTGATGAAATAAAATTCTAAATGGACTGTGATTGTGGATAAAACGTTGTATTGCATTCGTGTTTTAATTGAGTTTTATACACTCACCCTCCAGCTTCGCTCTCACGTTTAAACTTCCTTGCGTGGATAAAACACTATCCAATAAACTTAATACATAACTATTATCCCAAGGTGATTAAAAATTAACGTTATAATCTTTCAATATTTATTAACCATAAATTTCAAGCAACTTACTTAATCGAACAAACATCTTGTCATGTTCCTGATATTGTGTATGTGTGTGTGTGCATATTGCGACTTATAGAGCCTCTAAACGTTCGAAGCATTTTACAATTAACCGCAACTTCGTTTTGGTAATCTCGGCATATAAATTGCTAAATTATGCCAATTGTGTTATTTTATCATTCTAGGCTATCGCCAACAATTTTTTTAAATGCAATTCAATTTTATCGACAAACAAATATTACGTGCACGTATGACATCGGTTGTTACATTATATGGAAATTAATTTATCGTAAATAGAAAATTAATTGTCCAAGTTGCCTTTTTTTATGGGACTTTATGAGAAATGGAGAAATACGTAAATGAATTCGTGGGAAACTTTGAATAATTGAATGTAACTGAAACTATTTTAAAGAAAACGAATGCATTTTTGTTGCTCACGAATGTTGGTGGAAAAATTAATGGAAAATGCTTTGTACACGGTGGCACAACAGTAATGTGTTATAGAGAGTGATTCCAAAATATATAAAAAATTGGGATACAGTCCATTCAATTTTTTTTTTGCTTTTTAATATATGGTGTTGTGGTAGGTAGATAAATTTCGCAAGTATATACTTGCCCCCACATGACAAAATTCAAGGTAAAGTCTTTTGAATGTGCCTTTTCAATAATTTTTATTGCTAAGCATTGAAGTATCTTATCAAAAAATGCCCCTGTAATTTTTTGAATTGGATTTCTATCTTGAAAAAATATTATCAAAAGAGCGGAAATTAAGCGCGCGCTTTGAATGTGATGTCACTCTTCCCTCTTTCGTGACGTCGAGACTACGACCTTGAAAACAACAGACCGTTGTTTGTAAGGCCCATTCTATACTGACTGTTTAAACGCGGCAGTTTTTTGTACCAACTATACAAACTGTTGAAAAACTAGCGGTTCACGACCCGTAGAACTGTTTGTAAAACGCGTGCTACTCGATACAGGCAGTTAAGGCGCTGCCAAACCAATGTGGTAAATAGCTGCTTTTTTTCCACCACCAATCTAAGCTAACCTAAGTTAAACTTATCTGACACCTGATAAGATTCTAACCTTAAAAAACATATTAGGAGCTCTTTTAATAGAATCCGCTTTGAATTTTTATTTTGATTCATAAAGGTTTACCTTCTTCGAGACCTGATGTGTTGTTCTAAATGTGGATCCAGTAAAACCATTTTCTGAGCTACTAGTTTCCTGATTTTACTGGTAATTTTTATTTGAATTAACCTTAGAAGTTGAAAGTTCTGATTCAATAACTTTTTGATTTATTAATTTGTTTGCGTTCGAACTACGATTTAGCTCAGCTAAGAATTCTGTAGTTAGCCAAGCTAAGCCAATGGATAGAAAAAAGCAACTAATATAGATGTCGTAGGCCCATTCTATCCGATCTGCTTAAACACGACAGTTTGAACGTCTAACGTCTTGGAAACGCCAAGTGACTGGAGACACGGTAAGGAATACGTCTATAGAGGCTTTTTCACAGGAGCAGGTAAACATACAACACGGCTCTTTCAACTGCGCATGACTCAAGACTTGCTCAAGATGTGAAAACGTGGTTAAAACTGCATATTTCACCCACCACGTCAAATTTAGTAGTTGAGGTGCGCATGCGTCCAAGCAGCCTTTAACCTTCTTATCGATGTGACTGAATGTGAGCTGATTAGCGCAGTTGGTAGGTATTGAGCTTACAACTCAGAGGTCGTAGGTTCGAAACCCGGTTAGGTGCTGGTTTTTTTTTTAAGTTTTTTATTTCTTATATTCTGATATTTCTATAAATAGTTACACTTTGATCAACCGGGTTTGGGCCTGGGTTTTCTTGTTTTTTTTTTAGTTTAGTTTTAGTATATTTCTGATATTTACATATTTATTTCAATATTGTTACTACTAAATTTGGCAAAGTCTTGAGTCATGCGCAGTTGAAAGAGCCGTGTTGTATTTTTACCCGCTCCTTTTTTCACGGCCTTGTCGCTCGTTGCTCCCCTTAGAACTGCTCCAAAAGCTCCCGTATAGACAAACAAGCTGTTCCACGGCGCGCCGTTTTTACGCCATCTGGTAGCGTTGAAATCCACCGCTCTGTTGACGCGTCCAAACAAGGCCGTGAACCGTATCCCCAGTCACTTGGCGTTTTCAAGACGTTCAAACTGCCGCATTCAAACAGTCCGTATAGAATGGGCCTAAGGTTTCCTTGGTTTTTGAACTTCGACATTCCATCTAATCTCGAAATCGATATTGATATCCTCTTTGTTATTGCTGTTGTTTGGATTATTTGTTTTTGTTTCGCCATCATGTTTACAAAATGTTCAAATATTGCATTGTAGATTCCGTTTCACATAAGGAGAACCCACTAGAACTCTAGAAGTTGCAGTCGTATGCGCGAAGAAGGTGCACATAACAATATCTGAACATCAATATCGGTCAAAGCCTTAGGCTTAAGCTTAGCCTAAAGCATATTGTTATGTGCAGCTTCTAGACTTCTTTCGGGTTCTTCTTATGTGAAACGGAGTCTACCAGCTTGAACAAATATTCTTCCACGTTCCACGAGATGGAAACAGACTAAAAACATGGTTCGAAAAAGCGAAGGTTCAAAAGAACTTGACCAAAATCAAGAACATTTCTAGTAATAACAATCTAGATTTGTTTTCGAGCTCCAATCTTAACTTAGTTTATCGATGTTTGAGCTATCCTTGGGCTCACATATCCCTCCCCGTCCCGTGGAGCTCGAGTGGAACACCAAATGGCGCTCCTCTCATCACAGGCGAATGTTGAATTAATTTTATTAGAAATACAGAATAAAAAATCATTGGTAGTTACTAGCCAAAATTATCATCATCATTGACAATCACGTTATTATTTTTACATTTTTACCATGTTTTCCAAATTGTATTATGGAAATGGGTAAGTTAAAATAGTGTCAAATTATACAGGGTGGGGCAATCTTCTGACATCGGAGGATTACATTGTTGTGGTGAGAGATAGAACATCATAGTTTTTTGTGAGCTAATACAGTTACTGAGGGCACATTTTGAAAATACTTTCGATTCTACAGGGTGTTCCAAAACCACGTAGCAGCACAAACTTACATTTTTTTAAATGGAACGTACTATATTTTGTTTAAGAATCGAAAAGATCTCACTGAGAGCGTTACAAAAATATAGCACTCTAATATATTATAAGGGTGTTTTACAAAGATATGGCCAATTATTAGCAAAAAAGACCTCCCCTTTAACACTCTGCAGAACAGTAAATTAAAATAAATCAACAGGTCTTTGTGTTCAAATGTCATACACGGATCATTGGCTGTGCTCAGTATTAATTACTTTTTTCATCGGTGGCTTCTTTAATACAGGGTGAAACAAAACGCAAATCAAGCAATATCTCAAAAATTTTAAATGAATCACCCTATAAGTTTTTTTACAATTTGTTAGTACAATTAATAAACTTTCAAACGATGTAGTAAACTTAGGGCATTAGTTAATGGAAAATCGTAGATATTTTATGATAATGGTCAAAAACAAGTATTTTACGTACACAAATAAAATGGTATTAAATTTTTACATGCAACCTCTTGTAAATTTTAACATTTCTAAGGCATATATTTTAATCGTAATTTTGGATGCATCTACAATATCTAATCAATGAAATAAAATGTTTGCTAATACCGTAGGTACCTACTTGGAATTACCAAAAATTTCATATTTATTCATGTTTCACTTTCAAGAATTGTTATTATAGGCTTGTTTGAGAATGGGCGAAACATAATCAAGCCATATTTTTGATTATATCAAGTGGGCTACTATCAAAATAGTATCTACTAATAAATGTCAAAGAAATATTGCTGTATTCTTCGTTTGTGTTTGGGAAGTTGATTCAAACATAATAGTTAACTTGTGGTTCCAACAAGATGGAGCATCTGTATATCAAAAATTTTACCGACAGGTGGATAGGACGTGGAGGACCAATTTCGTGGCCTCCTCGATCTCCAGATCTCACACCGATGGATTTCTTTTTATGGGGATACATCAAGCAACTTGTGTATCAAACGTAACGCATTTTCCACAATAACTCCAGCTATGTTGGAAAGAGTAAGATCCTCGTTTTTGAAAAGAATTGTATGGAAGTAAATGATCGCCATTTTGAACTCTTAGCATAAACTACTATACTTTTTATAGAATGTCAATGTTTATTCATGTAAATGTGAGTGTTCTTATAATGTTGGTTTTCATAATTGTTAGTTTTTCAAAAATAGAAAAAGTTGGAAAATGAATAACAAGCTTGCATTTTACATAACTAAGATATACTGTTTTTGGTGACTTGAGTAATTATTTCGTAAAGACTACAAACTGCTTTTATATTGATTAGTACCTACTATAATGACATTAGCCTACTTACAGTAAACAAAAATATTTCTTCCAACATAATTCCTTCTTTCCTTCCTCTAATGGTAAGAGTAGAAGTCAAAGATATTTTAGATGCATCCAAAACTACGATTAGAATTTATGCCTTAGAAATGTTAAAATTCACAAGATGTTGCATGTAAAAATTTAATACCATTTAATTTGTGTACTTATGTAAAATACTTGTTTTTGACCATTATCATAAAATATCTACGATTTTCCATTAACTAATGCCCTAAGTTTACTACATCGTTTGAAAGTTTATTAATTGTACTAACAAATTGTAAAAAGACTTATAGGGTGATTCATTTAAAAATTTTGAGATATTACTTGATTTGCGTTTTGTTTCACCCTGTATTAAAGAAGCCACAGATGAAAAAAGTAATTAATACTGAGCACAGCCAAAGATGTGTGTATGACATTTGAACACAAAGACCTGTTGATTTATTTTAATTTACTGTTCTGCAGAGTGTTAAAGAGGAGGTCTTTTTTGCTAATAATTGGCCATATCTTTGTAAAACACCTTTATAATATATTAGAGTGCTATATTTTTGTAACGCTCTCGGTGAGATCTTTTCGATTCTTAAACAAAATATAGTACGTTTCATTAAAAAAAATGTAAGTTTGTGCTGCTACGTGGTTTTGGAACACCCTGTAGAATCGAAAGTATTTTCAAAATGTGCTCTCAGTAACTGTATTAGCTCACACAAAACTATAAAGTTCTATCTATCACCACAACGATGTAATCCTCCGATGTCAGAATATTGCCCCACCCTGTATAAATTGGTATCTGACCGTAGAAAAAATGAAATGAAAATTTGTTGAACTTGATATGTGTTTGTTATAGTTTTAATTAACAAATACTAAACATTTTACCAGTACAAGTCAGTTCTAACATTGATTAAAAAATAGCAGTTCTAAATGATAATATTTCAGTGGCAACAGTGTATTATGTAAAAACAAGTTCTTAACCCGTCCACAATTTATATCCCGGGAGTGTGTTGTTCCGATTTTTCGGTATGCGAATAATTTTTTTGTTTATCGTTTTCGGCGGTTTTGTTTGTTGCGGAAAACAACCCATTGTTTCTTCTTCTTTTAGAATGATAAGAAATAAAAGCGAAATGCCATTTCTATCTAGACGTGTTACCGAAGAGCATCTCCATTTACCGGTTTCTGCCGTTCTACTGGTGATACTGTCAGTGTCGTTGGTTCTTTTTTTTCATTTTAAAGAAATTCTCGATTGTTTGTAAATGGCCCCATGTTGCTTGTACCACGGGAACCAGTGAAGAGTTTCACATGGCTTGGTGGCAAAGAAGAATGAGTTATTTTTCTTTTGTTTCAATAATGGTAATTCAAGAATACACATTGTTTGAGGTTGGCAGTCTTGAAAATCGAATTTGGATGGATCGATGACTCGCTAACAACATTGTATGTGGCAAGAAATTGCCGTTGAAATGAAGGTTGTTTTATATTTCTTTAATAGAGAACAAAAATTGATGTTTATCTTTGAAAATTGCTTTATTGTTTTCCAAAATCCATACAGTCTCACTTTTCACAAGACAAGTATGGAAATCCTATTTCAAATTGCATTAAGGTCTGGAGTTGGGTTTCATTACATTTTATATCATACTAGCTGACTCGTCCACGCGTTGATGTGGCTAACGTTTTCGTCATATATTACATTGTTGTAAACTATTTAAGGGGAACGGTGGGAGAACATCAGACATGGGCACCACCATGCTTTTTTACATAGTTGCCATTAGTAAAAAAACATGGCGACCTTCATGACTGATTTCTACTACCGTTACCCCTTATTACAATGAAATTATTACTTACGAACGAAGACGGAAACGTTATAGCTAGTATAAAAAATTACTGGTTTGGGATTTGAAGGGGAAGGACATTGAACACAATTGATCAAAATTTTCGTACAGTTGATGTAAAGCAAAAAAATCAATACAAAAGAATTGAATTTAAAATGTATTATTATTTTCATCCAAGATTTTAACAAATCAGTATATTACAAAGTTTTCAGTGAATAACATGTGACAGTTAGGTAGGGCGGATAGTTTAAAATCTAACAATAATATTCATTATTTTGAATTATAAATACTTTTAATTTCAATTTAATTTAGCACTAATCGGTGCACAATATTTTTGGCTAACACAAATATAGGTTCGAGAGTTTTCCTACACGTGAACATGCAACATATAACTGCCCATGAGAAAAACATTGATTTTCCAAATTTAAACCACAGATGGACATTGTTTGGCCTTGAGACTTATTTATAGACATGGCAAAAGCTAAACGAATTGGAAACTGTAAACTTCTGAAGGGTATGGTAGAATCCGACGGTATCATTGGAATACGTGGCAACAGGAATACTTACATGTATATAGTTTAATTAGAATTTTGAACAACGAAGCACTAATAATTAAAAAGCAGAAATAATTTCACTGTATTATATTCACTATAATATAAATTTAATTTATACTTCAGTCTAAGTAACACCAAACAACATAAATTGAGAAAGTAAAATTCACTGTATTTCGTTTACTACAAAATTTAATTTAATTTAACCTATACTTTAGCCTCAGCAGCATGTGGTGGTTATGCTATTAAATTGTAGCTTATATGAAACGTTTGGAAGTTTGACATAGCGCCATCTATTGAATACTCACTCAATCCAATCAACAGATGTCGCCATCTGTTGAAATCGTTTGGAGCTAACAGATAATTGTGATTGTCAGATAATAGACAAATAATTTGCAATAAAATAATATTGCGATCATAAATTGAGATGTAAGCTATCCTATCTTTCAAGTAGGATCAAACTGCACACGGTGTACAAATTTGATTAAAATCGTTTATAGTGTATCTAATGTCAATGTGATGACCTTGAATTGTATTACATATTTTATGCAGGTTAATTTTAATCCACTATATTAATTTGAATTACATTTGAAAAGCATTATTCCTTGATATTCGAATTTATAAAAGAATTTTATGCAAGCCATTTGGCGGCTTTTCCTTCAAAGGGATTTAAAATATGGGTCATCACATTAACAATAGTTACACTATAAGAAGTTTAGAAGTCCATCGCGGACAAACACGTGACACGTAATTTATATGTATATCAAGATTATAATAGTTTTGTTTGTTGTTTAATTATGAAGCGTAGAAGAGGGAACTAAAATGGCGTAAGAGATAATGCACCCCATCAAATCCCTATGCCTAACTTACCCCACTTTCCGAAGTTCAAAAGACAGACATCCTCCTAGGTACCTGTGATACGTGCTTGGAAATCCCGTAAAAAATTATATAAGTAACAATTATATAGGATGGAACGCATTGAAAAGCTCCAAATAAGGTCCAATTTGGAAAAAAACTTATTTTTTGTCACATTTCCTTTCTGTAGTAAATTTATTGATTAATTTGAGACTCATCCAAATATTTGAACCCAAAGAGAAAGTAATCTACAGACAGCTGTCTCCCGAAAGACATACTGAAAAACATGTTGGTCTCGTGTATATACCTGCAAAATTTAGAGAAATGGGTGAAATGGCAAATAAAAAATGGAGTGCTACAAGGCCACTCGTCCAAGGAACTCAAATTGAAGTCCTTGGACAATTTAAAATATATCTTGTCTTAAACTGTATACATTTTTATAACTTTAAATTGCATATTATTTCTAATAGAAATACCAAATTTCATTTCCTACTGTAAAATAGATTCGTAAAAAAAGTTTAAATTGATTATTATTAGGTAAGTACTAACAATGCGTATAGTGTATAGAAATATTTTCCTTAAAAATATTATTAAAATAACAAAATGGCAACGCAGAGTAGACATAAAATCCACCTTTTGCGTTATTGACACCGACATAGGAGACACTTTGATTTAATTGTTGTGTTTCCGTAGAGGAATTTCGTCAGGTGCAATCTGGTACGTTTGAGAATTTCTACGGTTGGACATCTCTCGCCAATTTTTATCCACACACACCGAGTCTTTATCTGTGACAGTTTTATTATACGATATCAGTATTGGCATTCGACTTTTTTATTGTTTCTTTTTTTTCTCATTCATTCAATCAATTAAATTAGTTTTACTTGAACTATACCCGAGTCTACAGAGATTTTCTAGCTTTCAAAGCTGCCCAGTTTTTTGTTATGAACAACACGACGGCGAAGCCGGAGTGTTCGAAATAGAGCAAGTGTTTTAAAGACGCTATTTTTTTTATTGGCGCACTTTGAAATTATAAATACTGGTATCTATTACTACTAGAGTTTGTTCATCCATCCTTTGCCGTTACGTCATATTGGGTGACGTATTCTGCTGTTTTACGTATGTCTTATATTACTTGAATGTTATTTTACACTTAACCTCAAAATTATAATCAATGACATATGTTAAGAATTGTTTTCAAAATATGACAACTGAACTGTCAAAAGTAACAGATAAAATTTAGGTCCACCTTAGATAAGAAATTCGTTAATGACGTCATAATTCCGTCTCATCCATTTCATGAATGAGAGAGCAAGCTGTACAATGTATGACGTAACGGCAAAGGATGGCTGAATGAACTATACAACAACAAGAAATGGAAATAAGAACTAATAATGTAAAATGGTTGAATTGCGTTGTCATGGAAATGAGGAAAACATAAATTACAGTAGAAAAAATTGACCTTTACCCTGACGTCACTAACAATGAACAGTAGTAAACACAAACTTTATATACCTCATCCTTTTCTACTGACAGTAAAAACACATCATACAATATACGTACACTTGTCTTTCAAGCAATGACATACGTTCTTATGTAACTCTAATTATTACTTCCAAATGTTGAAAAGAGATAGCACCAAAAACGATTAATCGGTTGTATTCATAAGAATTTATTTTGACCTCATATGACAACTGTCATTATTTTAATACATCGGGTTTTGTTCAAATTGTTCCATCATTTGCATTCAGATAAATTCTATAAAATCGGGTTTTTTCAAAACCTCTAATTTATTATTTTTATTCCACGATAAGTACAGAATTTTCTGATTCGCATTTAATGAATATTTCCAACTTAACCTCACTTCTTAGACGGTAGCTGAACAAGATAAACAAGCAGTCAACGTATTTTTTGCGCGATCGTTCTTTTTTGTTTATTTACAGCATCGGTTGTCAGGACAGTAGGTTGTGTTTACTGGTTTCTAAGTCTAACACATCGGTAAGTGATTTACTTACCGTTCAGACGTCGGTAAGTAAATTACTTACCGACGCCTTAGCCCTACATACATTTGAGTGGTCCTAAATACTATATTACTTCATTCATTACACAAAAGGAACAAAAAAAATTAGCAGATTTATATTTTTTTAATGAACAGAACCGAACAGAACAATATAAAAAATAATAAATAGCTTAAAATCAATTTCACCAAAATGCAAATTATATTTTAAACTGATCAAGAAGTATAAATGTCACTTTTGACATTTCGTTCATTTCGAAGAAATTTAAATTATTTTATTGGAAATTTAAATACGATCGCGCAAAAAATGGTATAAGCATCTCGAACGTTAAGGGTAATACCGGTCTCCAGCAAAATTGGAGGCATCGCTACGCTCAGCCTCCAAACATTGTTGTCGACCGGTAAACAGCCCTTACCGTTCTTAATACTTAATATACTATACGCACACGACAAAGTAATTGTAGCAATTTTTGACTCATTGATTGATTTCGCGAGGTTAGTAGGTATGATGTATACCATGCGTTGTCATGGAGATGAGAAAAACATAAACTAATTTGTATTTTGATGGAAGTTCAACCTTATTGAGTTCTGTGAAGGTCAATAGTATTAATTCAAATACCATTTCCTAAGATTTGAAAAATTTAAATATTAATATTTCAAACAATAACAACGGCACTTTCCATTTAAATTTATAAATTTAACATTGTTAAATATTGTTCGAATAAAATTTTTGACGTAACAAACTACTCCTGTCAGATCAATAATAAAAAAAATGGCATTTAGACATGATTTGGACCATATATTTAGACTTCGTTTCTCGTGTTATTGATGTTGCCACGGTAACTTTAAAACACGAGCGTTTTTTAAAGTTCGATTTAAACACGCTGAGGCGTGCTTTAAATAGGTAAAATGGTTCACCAATAAAAAAAAATATATTACATTGACATTGTTCTACAAAGTCTGTATGACAACCAACTGCCTCATATTTCATGCCAAAACACACAAACTTCAAATCCAGCTGATCGAGGGATCTATAAATTTAGGGAATTAGTCGACGGTGTAAAAAAAAGACATGAACTTAATCCTATTTGCAAAAAGCCGCCTGGAGTTTGAGGTTATCGATTGTCATAGGTTGTAAAAAATTCAACTTATAGACACTATACACAAAAGTGATTCATTAAAACTAATTTTATAAAGAAACTTCCATTTTTCCTTGTATAGAAAATTTGTAATGAACTCATCAAATATCAAATATCGTTTTAAAATCCCATCGGAACAAAATCCGGGATTATTCCTCCACATGTTGAATAAAGAAGTAATCAGGATTCGTCGAAGCGTGTTGATCCTGCTTGGCATCCCTACTACCATAAATAAGGAACGTAGAATGTTGCAGGAGTCATTTAACAACAGCCTCACGACGTCGACCAAAAGGACGCTCTGTTGGCGCGTGAAATTACTCTTCCCTCTCGCCACCTGACTCGATCCCGATTTATTTATTTTTGAAGGATGTCATTAATTACACATGAAGACGTCTGTTAGAATAATGGCATAACTATCTGGCATTGAGAAGATTTGTTCTTTTATTCAGTTTGGAAATGATATTTTGGAAAAATATAACTAATATTGGGGACAAATTACATAAATTATAGGCCCACCACGCTGGAACTCGATTTAGAAAAAACATCCATTTTTTTGTTCATACAGGTAATATTGCATTATAGTACATTCAATAGCCTTCTTGGAAAGCGTCATCGTCAGGATCGTATTCAGCCAAATTCGAAAAGGATATGAAATTAATAATTACCAGCTTCTTCTTCTAACTGAAAATACTTGAGAACTTTCAACATGTTGATGTGTTTATGTGTATCTAGGCATATTTTTGTATTATTTAAATAAATATAACAATAAGATTGATATTCACTTTTCATAAATAATTATTGACCGTAAACAACAAAGTACAGACCTGACGAGAACAATCAGTCAGTGGGACAGTAGAAAAAGACGTAAAACACATTGCCGCTACGAAAGATACGTCTGCTTCGTATTTTGAATGCTGTAATTTGTACCGATTGATAGGTCGCGCTTACGCGTAATCTAAACATCAACAAATCAAACTTTTTAAGTTAAAGATTTGGGTTAACGTTTGTAATATACTTTGGCAAGTTTATCTGAAACCGTGAAAGGAATGCAGTCGAAAACGTTCGACATTGCCACGTTTAACTATAAAAAAATAGAAGAACTGATTATGTAGTGATAATAATTATAAATGGGTCTTTTTATTATTAACAATATTAAAAATATGATTGAACGTTAATTTCATAATGTGCTTGTTTCCTTGGATTTATTCTATTAACATTATTTTCCAATTTATGAATATTAAAAGAGAACACTTTTCCAAATTTGTTATGGGCTTCTTAAAGCTCTGGCAACGTTGTACGAAAACCATAATGACCACACCCTCCGATTACATAATTGGTGATTTTTATCGACCAGCTGACTTCTTATTGGCAAGCGCGTGCGTATGATCTTCCCTCTCACTTCGTCAATTGACTGATATTGATTTATTCAGTGGTGTTCGTATTGTCAGTTACCTTTGTAATTTCAGTTTTACTTGGTAAAATAGGTACCGTACGCCATTTGTACGTTTGACAGATATACGCCATGTTTTTCCTCGCCTCTTACCGACGCCCCGTAGCTACAGATAAACTTGCCAAACTATACATTTAAACGGTTTATTATTGTGATACTTTTATTAGGATTAATCACAGACCTGCCTATTTGTCCATTTCTTCCAACGTAATGTCTTAGAAGGACATTAACAATCGATTAAGCACACCAAGAAGGGTATTATATGAACTCTAACAATTTTGGTAATGGGCTCTAAATTTATTGAAGAAATGTAGTTCTATACCACAGATTATAAAGAGAAGAGATACGAAAGCTTGACAGAGAACAGTAAAAAGAGAGGGGGATGGGTGGACATACCCATTTAAATGCCCATCGTCTTATGTCGACTCCGTTCGGGCTGCTTCGCGAAATTTGTCAATAGGGTTGTCAATTTGCATAATATTTCCTTCAACTTACGATCATAGGTCAAATATTTTATAGTCAAGAAAAGTGCTTACTCGTCAGGTAATTTTTACAAGAAACTTTTACAACACATTGACGTCACAAAGTAGAATATCTTAGGATAACATTAAAATTAAAATGATCCCCTGATTAGGGTGTATTATATCTAGATATTGAACATTTTTAAATTTGTTAAAATTTTCTTAGACTGATCCACGAACACGTGTTCGTCTAACGGATGTTGAACCTTTTTTTTGAAGTGTGATAGTTATACAGATACAAATATTCGATAAGTACTTGTTTTGAATCAATATTATTAACTTATTAAAAGAATTATACAATTAAATAGAAAATAATGTATAAAAATCATACCATAAATATATACTTTTTTCACAAACCACATCCTTGGCAACCATGCACAATAACGGTGACGGCTAACCTAACCTAACATAATCAAAACGTCAAAACATGCTCAAAATCAATTGTAATCTGTTCTCAAAATTCATAACGCCATTTTTGTTTGCTTCATTGCTTGAAGGTGTTCAATCGGCGATATTAATTGTGTTATTTGACTAATCAATTGTGCGTTGTGGTAATATTAACTATAAAAATATAGTGGTATAGATTATTATTATTCTTATAAAATGGATAAACATCACGGCGGAGTGTATGTTCATATACAGAGACTGTCCAAATAAATTTTATTCGGAAAGAAAAATAAAGTTCTTTCGATTTCCAAGGGATGAGAGTATTTAATTTAGTATCCCGGCCTATGATATAAAAAATTTTAATATTATCTTTGGTGCTACAAATTATTATCAAAATTCTCCCTTGCATAGGTGTATATTGTATTCCCTTTGATAATAAATAAATTAAGAATTATATTTGTACTTTAAAATTTGTATCTTCTGTAAGTTCCTTGTGGCATTACTTATTCTTTTTTCTCTTATTCTTTTGGGAATCAAACCACAATATTGTTTTTTATTTTTCATTTCGACGTTTCGGTAGCGTTGATTTTTGTAATTATTTGTGTTGTATAAAAATGTATTTATTAATTAATCTCCCAAGAATAATGACTATTTATAACAAATCATAGGAATGTACATAATAGGTATTTAATAAATACATAAATATATATTCGATTATGATTATTCTTTTAATTCATGGCGCAGTTTTAAAGATTTAGTAGAAGCTAGTGTTGTCCCCCGCGTCAACACTGCAATTTGGTGAGAAATTCAGAGAATATTTTAAACTGGCAACATCGCGGCCATACCGAGTTAAAGGTCCAAGGTCATTGACGACGGAGCTGAAAATCGTTTGATGTTTTACCGGGATTCGTATCTGTTCTCTTTATAATCTGTGACTATACATCAATTGGTTTTTTCATTCGATCTTACGAACTATTCAACCAAACTATTGGGTCAATTCTGAGCATATCTGTAAGGTCTGTAAGCCAAAATCTGTAATAGCGTTGAGTGAAAACTTATCATTCAACGGTAATAGTTACAAGGCAACTTACTATATCTTACAGTTTCTGTAACTTATATGTGACTTCTCAGAATCGACCAATTAATCTGTGTTTAACAATTAAATACCGTCAAAAACTTGTACATTTCACAAAGTGAAATTAAATCTTTTAATATTTAAATACTATTTTATTAGCCCCTATAGGTGTCTTATTATTATCATTCTCACATACATTCGACATTATCGAATTTCACATAATTCCATATCGAGTTTCTCAATTCGAAGAGGACATCCGACACGTTCTTATTTAATTCAGAGTCGTTTTGATGTCAGAATGGCGTATCATACATAACAATAATACACACACATATGGGGAATTATTGTCTAGGTAAACACATGTCTAGTAGTTCCATAATGCACCAAATAAATACACCGATTTGTAAAGCTAGGCGTTTCCACAATACCCTAATACGTTCACGACAAACAATACCCCAAACATGCATAGGAGTAGGCTGATATATATTTTTGGAAGTGGTGCCAGTTTGAAGAAAAAAATAATAGTGACCGTTGTTTTGAGTTGTTTCCATAGGTTTGTACAAACTGTCATTCAGGAACCGCTCAAGAATCGTATTGAGGACTGTATCAAGTCGAATTAGGGATGGAGACATCAACTTTATCACCCCTTCCAGAAGGTAGTGCTTGTACTGCCCCAAGAATGATACTATAATCAGTAGGAACTAGAAAGAAATACTCTTGCGTGAACAATACATAGAATGGTTCTATCGCCGCCAGCTAGAACAAACCTTGTATTGGACTTATAAGAACATGAACCCTTACAGGAATTGGTTAGCGATTAAGGCCCAATTTAAGCAACCATTTCCTAAAGTTAGCTAATACCCAAATCGGATTTAGGTATTACTAAATGCAGTTTCCCAGTGATGGGAAAAAACTAATGTTATCACTCTTAAATATGTTAACCTAATATAAAAACTCCCCTACTAAAAAGTAGTATTTGACTCTACTATTTATTCTTTTATCTCATTTAGGTCTGATGCTTAACCTGATGACATTTCCATGCTCATTTTTTATGTTTAATAGTTTTTTTAAACATTTTCATTATTTTTGGATCTTTTTCTCAGCAACTCTACGCCAATGGTGAATGTATGTAACTCGAGATGTTCACTATCGCTCGAAACAATCGACGAGCATAAAGAGTTGGGCCATGAATTATACCGGGTATTCAGGACCTTTTGTAAGGTATTAAGAGAATTTTCCAAGATACCTTAAACGCGATAAAAACCATAATAAAAGAGAAAGGAAAAAACACCATGTGTTGTTATTCGTCGTTCGCCATCACCACTTCCCATGGATATCACATGAAATCTGGTATAAACTATAGACAATATTTCAAGACTGCTTCCATTTTGTAAATAACCCATATACATTTTTTTTGCTCTATATAACTGCAGACAAAAATATTTATAAAAAAATGTTATCCATAACATTATTTTTGAACAAGTACATGGTATTGGAATCTCCTAACTAACAGGTGTTGTTCTCAAAATTGACGCAATGTTTAAGAATAATCCAATTTATTATTTTGAAAAGTATAATTTATCATACAGGGTAGTTTTTTTTCAATATAATGCAAAGTAAACTGATTCCAAAAATGTATCGAAAGTTGATTCAATTTGGTATAGGGTGGACAACAATGCAAAGGCTGTTTGTGAGAATTAATTATTTACAATATAATTGAAAAAACGTTTGTGGTATAGTTTGTCTCAAAGTATACCGTCTTAGCTTTTGCCGGCAATCAATAGCAGTCAACAGCTGCTGTAGAAGAGATCGCCAGTGGCGTTCTATTTAAAATTATTCAAAAAATGATCAAATTCACAAATATCTATATTTAGGTATTTTTATCACAAATCTTTTGTTTTATCTTTAATATGTGAAGACCATTTCTCCAAAGTCTTTTTTTTTCCCAAATGAGAGATTATTAAATACTATTATAGTTGAATCAACTATAACCAGGCCCACCCAAGGTGGTCGTAAATAGTCGTATTCAGATGATTGCCGGCGTAAGTGAAGACGATACACTTTGAAACAAAGACAAAGAAGGCGAATTCACCAAAATTTATGATTTAGTGACAGGGCCGGGTTCTGAGTGTGTGACTTCGTAACAGTACCAAAGAATAATTGTCAACTGGTGTTCCATTGCCGAAAACAGAAACACATCCTTGTCTGTCTACGAAAATTGTAAAAAATTCTCGTGTAAAAATTTTCTAAGCTTGATTCCATATTTTGACAAAGTGATCTGAAACTTCAATGTTTAACTAAAGATGACAGTTTATTTTGACATTTTATATTTGTTGACAGGCGCCAATTATGTTATTTATAAGCAACATTTTAACAATAATAAAAATATTCATTGGGTAATTATTTATAATCAATATCCCTGTACATTTTTACATCCTTGAGACGGACCTGCACATACTCAACCATGCAATAAATTATGATAGATTGAATTACCTGATGTTGAAGTTATTTTAATATTCTTGATGGACAATGTATAATAATGACTGTAGCGGAAATGGCGTCCTTAAAACCACAAAGATTTAAAAAATATATATTGCCAATTCAGTTTATTGCACCTCAGTTTTACCGCAGGTGAATTCCCTTCCTAAACAACAACAATCTCACGTATATACGCGTGTTTCGACTGAATGGTGCGAAAAGTAAAGAACGTTTCACAATATTTTGTTGACTCAAGATCTGACCTTAAGGAATAAGTAATAAAAGTTCATAAATCAGATCTGTATTCGGTGGAATTCAGATACTAAAACATAAATAACATTTATTTTTCGGCAAATCGCTATAGGAAATTTTAACATTCCAGACAAAATTTCTTGAAGAAAAGTCAAGATTTCCTATCCACTTCTTGAATGATATTTCCTTATAGTTGTTAATGTTCCACATACAAGTAACTTATTAAAAAAAACATAGCTTATAAGGTATTGCAGAAACCATCGAAAGATTCACAGTCGGAATCAGAATTTCTATCGCTGCAATAGGTTAGGTTAGGTGTGTGGTGAGTGGGTCTATAAGGCCCTCCACTGCGACTAGCAAGAGTCTATTGTGGCTCACACGTATTCAGATTTCACCAAACAAATTCAGCTTCTCAACAAAGCCGATTCGTTTATTTGGTTGATGATATTTCAGGTCCGAGGGCGAGAGAGAGACCCTGCCAAACATCAGATACCTGATTCGATTCGCGGTGGGGCAGGCACAAATAATATGCTCTGCTGTTTCAACATCTTCCAGACAAAGATTCCGTTTTAACGAATAATGATTCAGATGACAATGGCCTGTTAGACAACGTAGATCATGCCTGCTATAGTCTAACATTTGTTGGGGGACATTCTTCGAAGGATGTATAAAAGCCTTTGAATGAAACAATCCTGGTAAATTATGCCAGAAGACGGAAGCTCTTCTTGCTGTATTTAGTGTTTGTTTGGGAAAACTTATTGCAATACCAATAGTAGGTTCTGGTCCGATAGAAACACGTGCGTCACCCTCCCTTGCAAGATTCTGCCTTCTCGTTTCCATCCATGCCAGAATGGCCAGGGATCCAGACCAGCAATACTTTATTGAGTTCTCCTATTGAGGAGAGTCTTTTTTGGCAGTCTAAAACCAATTTCGACGTTACATGGTGAGAGCTAAGTGCTTTCAAAGCCGCTTGGCTGTCCGAGAAATTTTTTATTGTTCTATGTATGAGATTGGCTTGCTCCAATCTCTTCACACATGAAACAATGGCGTAAATTTCCGCCTAAAATACGGTTGCATCCTAGAGAGGTTGAAATTTCTGTCCTAGGTCTGCGCCCATATACACCTGCACCATAGCCTGAGGGTGTTTTTGAGCCGTCTGTGTACCAACAGCTGTCTGCTCTTAATAGTTCATCCTCACGGAGGACCCATTTATCTTTATTTGGAATTAGGACGGTATAAGGCAGGTCGTAGTTCACTGTTGAAGGCGTTATGTCAGAAGTCATTCCCAGAATTCTGTGACTTTCAGTGTCCACTAGCATTCTGCTTCGTTCTGTGTAAGCCTGATTTAGAAATATGCGCAATTCTGTATGTTGTCCATCTAGCATCTAGAATCTCTTTCCAAAAATATATGGAGAGGAGGTATGTTCAGAAGTATTTCCATGGCTGCTGACGTTGCGGAGCTGATAGCACCAGTAATTGCCAGACATGCATGTCTCTGTAAACCAGAGAGCTTCGCTTGGGCCGTTCGCTGTAAAGCTTTTGGCCACCAGGAAATAGCTCAATATGTGATCTTCACATATATCCAATAGATTTCTAGATTTGTTTGGGTCCCAAGCCGCGGAAATTTCTGATGGAAAGCTTTAAAACTCGTCACAGTTTCAAAAATCTTCACATACGTTAATATATCTTATATTAATTGAAACATAATACCTATATATCCCGAGTTTCGTGGGGCGGCATACAGCCGCTAGATATCATGATATATTAAAATAAATCAGTTAGTCCGACATGCAGTCAGATACAGTTATGAAATTAATGAATCTATTAATTATAATGATATTTTTACGTGGAGGAACAATGGATGATTAATTAAAATTAGTCTTATAATTCTCTCGTAAAATTTTTAAAAACTGTTTTCAATGGCATTTCATGCCTTGTAGGTTATTATGTTTATGCTGCCATTTCAAAACTACCCCAGCTTTTTTTGATCGACCAATATATTCAACAGTAAATTTTTTTTTCGTCGTTTTGTGTGCAGTGTAAGTAAGTATTTACTGTATTCATTTTAGAAGCAAGTAACTCGTTAGCAAATATGCACGCTAACAACGCATGAACACCGCTAAAGGCAGTGCCGCATTAAGGATTACAAGCAGTTGTGTGATTATTTTTTAATTTATTTAACTTTCTGACAAATTTTCTTATGAAATGTCAGGTCAGAAGAGTTTGGAATGATCCAGCTAAAAAAAAATCGTTTATTGTTTTGAATTGTATTTAGAACATGGTGATCTGCAAAAGAAAATGCCAATTTGGAGTTAACAAAACCAAAAATTTGGATTAAATTATTTTATAATTAATCTAAAAGTTGAGTGAATTTTTTTCAACACACAAAACAGTACCTACCTCAACTAATTTATTTCTAAAAATTTTTAGTTTCGAAAAAAAAAATTAAATCGAAGATTTGAACAAACTCTCCCAACAATAACGCCGAACTAAACAATTCCCATAATCTTCTAACAAAAAACAGTTACATAAACGAACTCGTCCTTTTATAAGGATCAGACACCGCGTTTCCATCGCTTTTCGCTTGGGTTAACTAAGAGGATGGGCTTAGGTATTTTTTTTCTTCTTTGTTAGGATATGCTCCAAAAAGGTATCTTTTACTTTTCCTTGATAATCTCTTAACAAAAGACCCCACTTGATTCGGAGTGATGCACGTTTTTCAGAAAAAAATATAATTGTTCCGATTATGTAAGACTGACTGCCTTTCAAATGAAATTCATGTACAAATTGATTGGTTAAACCAATCGTAACGATATTTTCTTTCATCATTCACGAAATTAAAGCGGGATATTTAAGTTTAGCGCGCTAAAAGTTCGTATCCTCCTAGACATCTGAATCTTAGTGAGGAAAGAGACAATGGAAAAAAGAGCAGAAAGAATGAGAGGAGACATCAAAGACAACGAGAATAGCGAACGGTAGGAGAAAGCAGAGAAAACAACGAGGTAGCAGAGGAAAGAAGGAAAAAGAGCAAATAAAACAAGGATAGTGCAGAGAGTAAAGCGCATGAGGGGATAGAGAATAGAAAACAAGAGAAGAGGACGAGGAAAAGCTAAGAGAAACGATAGAATAATCACAGAAAACGTGGAGAGAGCAGAGACAACAATAGATGGAAGTAGAGAGAATGGGACAATGTAACATAAAGGACGAAGGGCAGTCACGTAGCTATAGCTTTTACATGGGGAGGGTTTTGTTTTTTTTTCATCTGATAGGTTTAGAAGCGGGAAGCATTGAAGGCGCCGCTTAAGGCAAAAAAATCGAGTGCCACGACCTAAAGCCATTTTTCAAGTTCAAGAAATAATGTTTAGTTTTTTTTTTTAATAATTTGTTTGACTTGACTACGTCTAAAAGTATTTTTAAACATCGTTTTTCGTTTTGCCCCCTACTGCTGAAATGGTTATTACCATGTATATATTTTTTTAAAGGAGCCGTCCCTTCGCCGGCACCACCTCAGTCTCTTGTGCTTATTGTGGATTCTCCTAACATTCTGACTACAGCCTATTCAGCCAATCCGTTCCCTGTATTAGCTCATACAGGTTCTTTACTGGTTGGTTGTAGAAGTCTTATGGAGTAATTTTGGGTCTTCCATTTAGTTTTTGCCTCCTGTGGTCCAGCGTCTCACAGTTGCATAATATGTGCAGAGCTGTTTCAGTGTCCTTTTTGCATCTCCTGCATGTGAGGTCTCTGTTATACAGCCCTATTTTGTTCGCAGGTGCTCCTTTGTGGGAAAGTGTCCCGTAAAAAGCCCCGTTATGGTGCGTAGTTCTTTTGCTACTTTTTCTGATGGTTCTTTCATACATTTCTTCCCATGTGTTTGCCTGGGCGTATTCTTCCAGAGTTTTATGGATTGTTCTTTTACCCACCCTTTTAACCATGACCTAGAGGAGCATCTGGGGATGCCCACAGATGGTTCGGGTCCGTTCATCAGTGTTGACGAACCTGCTCTTGCAAGTACGTCAGCTTTTCCATTGCCAGCGATTCCTTTGTGATCTAGGACCCATCCAGTGTTACACTGTTCCGAGTCGCCAGTCTTCTAAGTTCTTCGCCGCATTCCCATACCAGCCGAGATGTTACCTGTATATTAATTTGGGAGCACCTATTTTAAAAAGTGATAGATGATTGAAAATTGAAGCTTTTATTGAAACAGAAAATTAATCTCACAAAAGTAAGTTCAACCTCTTCAGCTAAATTATTCACAATTGTTGAGGAATCTATTTCTATTTCCACATGTGGATGAATACTCATATTGCGGCAGTATGCTAATAAAAAATTTATTGTACCTTTATTGTATTTTCCAAGGGGAGGGTTTGAACCTCCAAAACCCCCCTTATATACTTCCCTGACGAAGGGATAGCATAGATAACGAGTTGAGGGGATGGCTAGAAAAAAAGGAGATAGTAGAAAGTGCAGAGAGATCGAAATGTGAAAACAGAGGGGACAATTAAAAACCAGAGAGAACGAGAGAAGGGAGTGTGAAGAACGAGAAGAACGACCAGATAAAACAAGGAGAGAGTAGACAGAACGAGAGGGCAGAGCATTGAGAACGAAAGGAGATTGCAGAAAGGTTGAAAAAAGAAAACAAGGAGACAGTATAGAGAACGAGAGAAAAAAGCATGGAGAACTAGGAGAAAATAGACAGAATGAGAAGTGTCTGCAGAAAGATCGTTTGGAGAGAGATCGAAGACAAAGGGAGATTAACCAATAATAGAACAGCAGAGAACACACAAAAATAGATCACTTGAAAAGGAAGTAGAAATGAAGAAGAAAATTAAAATAATGAGAGAGCTAAAATAGAAAGAGAGTGCAAACATGGAGCGCGTGAATAAAAAATATAACAAATAATAGGGCATAATGCGAGAGAGCATAGAGAGAGCAGGGGGAATGGGAGAGAGAGAGCAGATACAGAAAGGGAGAGAAGATAGAGAGAGAGTGCAGCACAACTGTAATAGTGAAGATATTTAATATGTTTACGATAGTTTTACTAGCAATCAAATTGTCCAGAATATAATATGAATTAGGAAAAAAATTTGAATATTTCAATCGATCAAGAGTGCAACGTAATTACTTTTCTATTATCATCATTATTCGTCATTTGCTGGAACACTTTGGCTTAGTTCATTGCTATAGAAATCTCAAGGGAGGAGTTTTTCGGAGGGTATGACCTCATATCCTTTTTAGTGTATCAATTGAACGGTAGGGTCTCCGTAAATCTTGTACGAATCACCAATTCACCACGGAATAATTTGTAACCCTAAATTCAAAGCACGCTCCACCCTCGGTAATTTTAACGTAATTTGATTAAATTTTGATTTTTTTTATACACAACGCTTTGTTGTCTTCGATAAATACATCGAGATAAATTTTAATATTTTGTATACTAGCTTCGTTTAATGGAAACAAACCTGCTTGATATAAAAACGACAGAGAAGTATCGTCTTAAGGTCCCTTCTATTTGCAAATACGAGCCTAATAAAGTTAACTTTATTATGATAATGTATTTCTCTCCTTAAAAGCACTTTGCAGAATCCATAAATTCCGTCAAATTGGCTATAATTAACGTAAATGGCATTATTAATATTAGAATAGGGCATGGAGCTACTAACAGAAGGTAATGTGTATTCTTGATGTGATAGAAAATTTATTGCATGCAAAGTACCTGTATATTTTTGCACCTGTGCATTATAGAGAATTAAACCGATGGAAAACGTTGTTGAATGTTGACATTCGTCACCTTTACATCTGCTCCTTGAAGATAGATTCAAACAATAATAATAGCAATATTATTTAGCTTCGATTTCAGAGGGGATATATCAGAATTTTCTCAGATCATGTTCCAAATATTACAACATTGGTATTATTCAAGAGAGGTTTCACGTTTTGTTATGTCATTTGTTACTAGTTGGTTGATCTCTGTAATAAAAGCTGCTTTCACCAATTTCAGCTCTTTAAGGAACAGAATCGAAAAATCTCTTCAGTAATTTGCTAGAAGTATGTTTTTATGTGATATTAACTGAGTCCTAAAAGATCTATCGTGACCCTTTCTTCTGCTCAATTTCTTAGGAATGTCTTAGATACTAGTTGTTCCTTTATGCCTTTTTCAAGGAAATTTGAACTGGGTGTGATCAAAAAATGTCCTCATAAGATACTGCCGTCTGAATAGGCAACTTAAAAATCAAATTAGAGGAGAAGAAGGAATGTAGTTTCTGAGGAAGGGAAGAAGAAACCTAGGAAAATCTTATGCTTTTAGATAACCTAATATTCCTTCAAGAGAATATGCAATAGATCTAGGTAACTCTGTAATGTATGTATCCTACTATGGATACTTGGTGAATTATAAGTGTGGAAGGGCCTCTGAATAGGTGGTGTTGCTGGTCACTCGGTGTGTCATCTTACAGGAATAAAACAACTACTGGAATCACTGGGACATGTTCTCTTTATTACCTTACTTTACTAGTATACATTAACCCACTTATTACTAGAATAATAATTAGATTATATTTAGAATGATAATTAGAATTGAATGAATCTTAAAACACTATCGTTAACATATTTATACGACGAGTCAAGTTCACCTTTTGGTAAATATAAATAATACTGTTTATGTTTATTTCACGCTCTGAACTTGACTTCGTACGTGTAACCTTTCTATTTCTTATTTATAAAACAATTCATGATTTATTGGAATTAGCTTCAAGGGAATTTATGTCTTTTAATATTAAATATTTAATAACTTAATATTTCGGCCAAAAGGCATCACAACTCCAACTTTACCCTATCCTAACCCCAAAAATACATATACAGTTCAACGATAAGTTGGTTACACTGTTGTCAGACATATTATATCAGTACTACCAACTTATTTCGACAAAAAGGGATAGAATTTCACATATAGTTTATTTACCATAAAAAGACGATGACGTTGCAAAACAAAATATTGTGATGTTGCCAAGCTTAACGAAAACTAGAATACTCAATCTGACGTTAAATTGACAGTTCATAATAATAATGAATACAAATAGCGAATACTATTACTTACGTCTCTTACAGCAGTAAGCGGGAGAAGCGGGCCCCCATTTCGGCATTCTTGTTCAAAATAGCTTTACAATGATGTTACCATCTCTTGACATTTACTGTTCAGCTGCTTCGGCATTTTATTAACTACACACTGCAGATTTGCCTAAATAATTAGTTATGGAAATAACTGTTTTTTCAATCTTAACGAAACAATGAATTAAAAAGCACCAAAAAACTTGTAAATATTAGACCATGATCTGATGTCAATAAACGTCAAAACAAACTGGGGAATTTTACCAGTTGATCTGACAACGATCTGCCAACCCGTTAGCTGTAAATTGCCCTGGCTGTTGAGGATAAATTGTATTCACAATTGGTAAATTAATATTTATCCTGATAAGCAGGAAAGTAACTAAAAATGACGTCATCGTCTTCTTATCGTAAAAATCCTATACCTATATTCACATTTGTCAAAAGTCTTTAAATACTAAATACAATTATCTCATAATCACTAACACTGCTGGATTATATTATTGAAGAAAAAATACAGTGAATAAAATTCTAGGGTACAAATCGACGAAAATGATGTTTTTTTTAGTGGCAACAAATGATAGGCCGTTAATCTTAATTGAATCGACCCGCCTTCGAGTGATCGAGATCAAAGTAACCGATGTAACGATAGGACCTCCCCTCAACCGCCCCCTAATCACCTACCCGACTCATTAAGAATCGTAAAAATGAACAACACGATCTGCGTGACTTGAGGAATCGTTTCAGGCTTCTATATTATCTGCCAAAAGTTTTATTGCCTAAATTTTCTAAATATAAAAATATACACCGAGTGATATAATTATAAGTAGGCAAAAAACTTATACAGTTTTGCTTAGGTATTTTTATAATTTTAAAACGAAATAATTCGTCAATTTTTGGAAATTTTGTCGAAAATATTTTAATTAAAGTGAAAAATTCAGGGTTAGATGTTGTTTATTTAAACTTTACTCGAGATATTTTCAGTTACAATGTTTCAGTAGATTTGTTAAGTCTCAAAACAAATATGTTTATTTAAAAGTTTACTGATAATGTTTCATAGTGCAGCTTTGCTGGTACAAAGTTTAATGAAAAACTTGAAACAAATATTAGGGTTATTTCAAAGCTCGTTTGACCTTGTAGCTAGTGGTGTCATAAGGTCTAGGTTTATGTGGTAGTTGTATGTCATAGTGGCTGGCCAAATGCTGCTAAGGCCGAGCCAAAACCTCGGCTGATTTATTTGTAAAAATTTACATCCAAGATTGTCATTAGGGGTTAATTTTCAGTAGTAATACCCCTAGGGTCTTGATAATACCGAGATAATTTTGTCATAGAGAATGCTGAAAGCGTGTTGCTTGGGCTATTATCTTTGAGCAACACGCTTGAAGGATCCTCTACGACAAAATTTTGAGTATTTATCAAGACCCGATGAGTATTCGATAAGATAATTTTTTACTTTGTAGATATCAAAAAATTGATTGTCAATCTATCGTTTAATAATTTATTAGTTATAATCAAACAAATATTATTCATTTCTATTCAAAACCACAGTTGTGAAAAGTACAATTGGTAAATTAATTGAATCGTTAGATGCAATACCAAATATTCGCGACATTTTTAATCCAGTTGTCAGTTTGACGTTTAATTAATTTTTAATAAAAAATAAACACCAAACTGAAAACACCACATGTAGGGTATTATCGATAATAATACAACAAGTGTGTTATTGATTATCGAAATACAAATTTCTTCAATTTTGAGAAACAAATTGTTGTTTGGAAAAAGCACGAGCGCGTAAGCGCGAGGTTTCCTAAAACCCTTCCTAAAACAACAATTTGTTTCGAAAAAGAGAAGAAATTTTCGATAATAATTAATTACACGAGTTGTATTTGTCAAGATTATTTCTTGATACAATGATTCTGACGTTTCTTTAATAATTTGACATTTTCTGTCAGTCACTAGATTTCTAATATCGAATAAAACAACTAATGAAAACGCGAAATACAAAGATAGGAAAATTGCATGTATCCAATCAGGTGCCGAAATACAAAATCGAAAACATGGTGTTTTCAGATATCAATCCTCATATTTAAACCAATCGAAGGCGCGTATTTTGTATTGAGTGAAATGATCGCTGTAATACATTGGTGATTGGATGAAATTTGACACATGACTTGAAATTAAGTAATTTGATTGGTTACTATATTCAGTAAAAAATTATCTCCAAAAATTTCCTTTTATCATACCTATGTACTTTTGTTCGTAGTCCCCATGACTTTTTTTGCGTTCTTTCCAGTACCTACAGCATTATTTAACAAAAAAAATCATTTCTTATAAAAACTGGTAGTTTTTAAAAAAATTATGGAAAAAAGTCCAGCTGGTTAAGGTAGGGGGTTCGCGATAGCCATTCAATGATTCCACTTCCTTTAATTCATACTGTTGATTCTGCAAAAAGGTTCCTCATTTCTTCACCAGTTCATTACTTCTTATTCTTGCCCAGTTTAATAAGCTTTTTAGCTTTTTCCATGTTATTTTAGGACTAGTTACACAATAACACAATACGTTAATGGCTGCTTGAATATCTATTCTTTTAGGACTCCATAAGCTCAAAACTAATGTTAAGAAAAATATGCTGTGAGCGAAAATTGTACTTTTTTGTTATATTTCATTCGATCTTTTGCAATCCTATTCCAGTCCTCCATTCCTTACTGTTTCAAGTTTTCTTTAACAACATCTATCTATTTCTTCCCCTGCTTTTCTTCCCACAGACATATGTCTGTGTTCTTTCCTCCTTCATCTCCAAGAAGCATCTTCTTTACACATCCTACTCACATGGTCTAACCATCGAAGCCTCGTGTTTGAATTTCACTCGTAATGCATGGTGCCTTATACAAGTCTTGGATTTGTTTGTTTTTCTTTCTGCCCGCATCCTTAATTCCTGTGTAAATTTTTCTCACAATCTCTCGTTCCCAACTCTTCACTTCTCTACTGGAAAACTAACAAATACTTGAGCATGTTTAAAACAAGTGGTAAAATCACCTATTTAAATCTTGAATATGATGCGTCTTAAACTTACCCATAAAACGAAATAATATAAACGAAACTCAATTAATAAAGTGCATAAAATCGGGAAAGCATAATTCATACGGCTCGCTACCATTTTTCACTGTCACATCAAATAAGCTCGAGAAATTCCGACCGGGCGCGCTCAATATTTTTATGTTTCCTGCTTGCTCCTATGGGACACTTAAATGAAAACAAATGACATCTGCACTAAGTAACAATCCTGTATAGTGGAGGGTCTTGATGTTGAACGAGACCGGAGGAGGATATTTAGGATGGGAATCGGGGAGAGTTAACAAGTTAATGTTTTAATTTACTTGAAATTTTTGGTATTTTATTTTCAAAGCTATGAAATTGATGAAAATATAACCATCAAAGTGAATGTCACTGAAAATATTCAGTTTTTTTAATTCTGTTAAAATTTTACTTAAATAATTCCCCGCACTAGTGTCATTAAGTACTATTGATTTTTAAATTGTGGAATGCACTTAGATTTAAATAGAATCAAAAAAGAAAAGACAAACCTACTCACGGAAAAAAAAGAATCGTTGGATCAAGTAAAATTTATTTGGATCAATTAAATTAAAGTGTCATACCTATATGCACGACAAAATATTATTTTGAAGTAATTAAAATAATTTCTTGGTTTCAAGGCAGGTTAAAGTATTGATGCAACTAACTGTTTGTTGACTGAACCAAATATTTAGTCTACCGGACCCTTTTTATGGATTATTTTGATAAAATTATTGCTTCAATATAGTGAATATTTTGTTGAATTGAATCTGAAAGATGATCAAATCAATTGAGTAAAATAATGATTTAGTCAATTTTGGTTTGTTGAACAAATTATAATAAATGATCTAATGAACAAACGTTATCATCATATCAATTTTTTTTTTTGGTTGGTTCGAAACAAATTTTAGATTCAGGTGAATAATTATGTTGTTAAATTGAATAACGAATTACTAAATTAACGAATCAACGAAGTTTGATCAACTGCCAATTTTGATATAAAAATTAAGTTGACAACGGAGAGCTTTAAAAAAGAAAAGTTAAATATATTTCATAGAATTTTATTAAAAAAAAACAATAACAAAATAAAATCTTAATGCAAAACAAAATATAAATTTCTAAAACATAAAATCAAACTTCCACTAACTGCATTTCTTTTCAACCGCAACAACTTTTTCATAAATTGGAACCAATCCACGGCATCAGGGAAAATCAAATCATAATATATGTTGATCTACAAAGAAGTAATAATAAAAATAAATAGAGTTCAATGAATGTTCTAAACAAGCATAAAAGAAATTCTTGAATTTTCCAATATAAATATACGAAATGCAGCCCCAATGAATGTATCACATGTCCCTTTCTTAAAAACTGAATTTAGGTAGCACTACTATAACGCTTAGAATTAACAATTTGCAAATTAATGATGATGAATATAAGAAATTTAAGGTGAAGGTAATGGGCACCTTACATTACCTTACATTTTCAATTAGGTCGGTTAGGTTAGGTAGGATAATAGCAAAGTACCGTAACTTTGGAAAAAAGACATTACTTACTGTTTAAAGCCGGGTTTCACGAACGACTTTAATCTCGCTTTAAATTCATGTTTGTCTAGAATGTGAAGTATGCGATATATTCAAGATACAACTGATACAAGACAAACTACCTATCAAATTAAACCAAAACTGAACAACTTTTCGGAAGAAACGAGATAATATAATATTTGTAAATAGAATACGTAATTATATTTACCTGAATAATCCGCTAATCCAGATCAATTTCCAGACAACAGGTTATCACTCACCTAACGTTCTAACTCCTATCTTAGAACAATATAAAATGGAGAATGAAGTAAAAACGTTGTGATAGATAAAAACAGGACAATCATTTTGAATGAAACAGATAATCAGTCGATACAAATATGAAATTATTCCGATTGAACTATTGCTTCTTTTAAAACAAAAAAGGATAAATAGTTCAAACTGACTGTTGAAATTGATTACTTCAGCGATTTTAAGTTCCAAACCAATTCATTTTTTGTTTTAAACAATATAGTGTACGTGCTTGATTGAGAAGCAAAAAATATTAAGGTTGAATTAATATTATTATTGGCTTAAAAGGAATTGAAAAAATTAATTTTGAACCGAGCGAATTGACTGGTTTGAGTCAACCAAATATTATATTTGAGTTAATAATATTATTCGCTTAAAGTAAGTTGAAATATATTTCATTTGACAAGTGTATGTTTGAATCAAGCGTGTTCATTTGTTCGAATTGAATGAATCAATTTTTTTAGATAATATTATAATACTTTGATGTAAATTAGGAAATACTTCACTTGATAAGTCAGTCCATTTTTGATTCAAGAAATTTCTAGGATTACGTCGACAATTCCATTTTGTTTCAGAAATTTTAATATTTCCTCGGACGAATACATTCAGTATTTGATATGAATGAAATTTAATCGAGTTAATCAAATAAAAGTGACTAAATAAATTGAGTTGATATAACATATTTTTTTTCCGTGTAATATTCCGGGAGCGGTCAATGCTGTCGTGTGCAATAATAAGTCCAAGGATAAAAAAGTGTTATTCTTATGTATTTTGAACGGCTGAATCCGAATTTGTCCCGCGTTTTTGCTAAAAACCGGTACGTTTTGTTTAAATCGCAGTTGTTTAAACAAATCATGAATAAATGTTTTTTTCCACTCGGACAATTTTTTTATGCAAATATGGCCTATTTTAGAAAAAAAAGGTCTCCTGTCATTTTTCCGTATAGTGCTTATTTAAAAAGTTTTAAAGTCAAATCGACAATTTTTAATAACTTTCGATGTTAATAACTTTTGACCTACTGAACATTTTTCAAAATTGAAAAATTCTACTCGTCCTTTGAACCTTACTCTACAAATTGGTCTACTCCGATGTTTTGGCAAGTCCGGCGTTTGGCAGTTACCGCGATTCACAATAAAAGTCGATTCAAACACATCAGTCCCGTCACGTCACAGTTCCGGCGCCGA
>CAJUYH010000466.1:0-65950 GCA_910591685.1 Galerucella tenella | reverse complement strand
TCCACATCAACAACAACAGCAGCAACATCAACTGAAACGCTAGAAGTGTCCACCACACCAGTTGAAGAAAGTACAACACGCCGAGAATCTTTGACTACGCAAAGATTACCAACAACAATTAGAGAAGTCACCGATATCGAGTACCATGAAAACTTCGATCCTTTCGTAGCAAATCGTCTTCAATCTATGTCGGTTATTTCTGGAAAAATATTCAGATTCGTTTTGCCGTTGAATACGTTCAAAGATACCGAAGATGAATACGATCTCACATATCAGTTGTTGGATTCTAACAACAAAACGATCACTAATAACAGTTGGTTGAATTTTAATCCTGCTAGAAGAGAATTTTATGGATTGTAAGTGAAATAATTTTTCTCAATTGAAATATTTAAACTTCTTTTTGCTATTTTCAGGCCGCTACAGGTTTCCAAATGGATATTTTGGATCAAAGCATTCGATAAAGATGGAGGATCTGTTCAAGAAAAATTAATCATTCACGTACAACAACATAAACTGGATCTTGTAGTAAATCACGAATTTAGTTTGATAATAGGCATTGAACGACAACAAGAATTCCAACACTACGTTGATTGGTCGCTGAAAGTACTAAGAGCGTTGGGAAAAATTTACAATACAAATATGACGGAGATAACAGTGAGGAGGATTAATTATACCAGTGAACCGGTAGTGTTTACATGGTCTAACGATTCCATCGCTACGAATTATTGTCCTAGAAGTGAAATAGAGGCGCTTTATCATGTAAGTTGAATTTAAAACACTGAAGAATATGTTACATTATAAGTCAGGTCACATTTCGTTCACGATACATTCCAGGAGCGAATAAATTATTGAAACGTCTGGTAGAATTGAGTAAGCGCCATAATAAATTGAGTGCATTCCCTAAAATGAAGTATAATATTATTCCTTGTAAGTGCAGGATCTGTTGGGGCTTCAACGAGGAGATTTATACCTTTTCTACTAGGAGTTTGCCTAGATGGAGTAGACTAGTTAGTAATTGCATGGGAATTTCCCTTTTTTTAATGCTACGCAATACATAGGTATTGGTTGAGTTTACAATGGTTTGTGAGAAGACCACTTAAGATTTTAGTTGGTTTTTGCTCAAGCTTAAAATTGCATTTGATCCCTTTCTTGGAGATATTTTTGTTTAGTTCTTGTAAGTCTTTGGAGAGATATACTTTACCCGTTGCTCACTTTATTTTCAGGGACACTTAGGTAAAACTGTTCAGATCCTACAAGGGGAACCTCTGCTCATCATATATTTCATTTCCTTGTTTATTACCAAGGAAACTGCATTCTTTACTCCTATTCCATCAAGTTTGCCCAGAAACTATGTGTTTTTCTGGGTGCTTATTCTCAACCAAGAGATGTGAGCGTTCCTACGAGAAAATCCGCCATTGTTCTATTGAAATTTTATACGCCGTATTCTCGCCGATTCCCTTCCTATGAAATTTTGGTAGAAGAGGAGCAATTTTGTTCTCCTGCTTTGAAGCACACGAATCTAATATTTCATGCGAATCGCGCATGCGCATAACGTATTTTACATTGATATGTCATGAATCAGAAGTAAACGTTTGCAAATCTTCATGTTTCTTCATGAACTGCACTAATACATCTTTTTGCGCAGAACTGATTGAAGGTTTTCGGTCCATTTTTATATTTATGATTTGGAAGTTTTATCACTAAGATTAAAATATAAAATGACATCTATCAATATATGACGTTTTCTTGTTACTCTTAAAGTACTATTTGAGCAAATGGTCTACCACATAAATTTCAATTCATTGATAACATACGGCAACAATGTCCAAGAATTTCGCATGGCTCAGAATGCGGTTCGAAATTTCAAGAGAGCAAGGAACGTTCCTACTCGTGTGATAGAATACTCACTTCTCTCAACTATGTTCTATCGATGAGAATAGGCGTCCTGAGAAGCTCCAATTGTCAGTCTGGTAGCTTGACATGGGGAGTGAAGTGTACTCAATGTTTGTCATAGGATTTTCCTCCCTATTTCTATACAGTGCGTCCAGAAAGTAACGCATAAATTCATTATTAGCTGAATAAACAACAAAATTAGAAATTCCCGAAACAGTTCAATTTTTGATTTTAATTTACAATAAATGTTTAGATTGTTTTCCATTGATCGTTAGACAATGACTGAACCGAGCATTATTATTTATATGGCTAATAACGAATTTATGCGTTACTGTTTAGTTTCAGTTGCGTTATACAATTTAAACTGTGTGTAGATTTAATTATGGAAATGTCCGTAAAATTCAAAAGAAACACTTAAAAAATGGTATTAAAATAATTTTGAAAGCCATAATAAATGGATTGCCAACATAATTGTGATAAAATAATAATTTTAATGGAAAATAATTACAACATCACTGATTGAAAATTCTAATAGCCGATTCACGCTATGTTTAGGTCGCATTCAGGTTTACGACACACTTCACGCCCCATAAAATTATGGAAATACTTCTTAAATTCAGTAAAAACTTATTAAAATGATATAAAAGTTGTTTTCTTAAATATTATTATACAATATTTAATATTCTCCTCAACTCCTCAACCTATTTTCTACTTTTTTAGAAAAAAAAAAAAATTCTCCAAAAACTAGCTCCCGCAATGTTTTCAGAGTGAACATTTCAACACTATATATATACACCAATTTCCTTCAAAGACTGTATAAATTATAAATAATCTTTATATACAGTACGATATCTGGTCACATAGAAGTACATGAGACATAAGTGACAATGTGTTGATGGTCTTTTTATCTTTATTGACGAATATGAATACAACTTATTATAACGGAGGTGGAGACTATTTTTATTCACCGATCACCAAAATAAGGTGCGACGCTCATAAATGTCTTCACTTCCGTGGGTTAAGGTTAGCTACCAGTTTCCATCAACAAAAGATGTTCAAATTTCACTGGTAATAATGTTAAATGTAAAAACATTCCTCGATCCATATTTTTCTGCTATCAACGTAAAATAAACAACGCATTTCAATGTCAAAATCATATTTTGACAGTGTCGATCTACAAATTGGTCGTCTGACTGACACGTACACTTTCTGCTCTCACTCCTAACCTAACCCATAGACTATTAACGCTATATCATCAGTCATTTTTGGTCGAGCGCGAATTTTAAACGAATGTTTTTAAAATTAGTTATTTTCTCTAGGTACTGACAGCAAATAAAGTTGGAGATCCTTCAAGAGAACTAAGCATGGCTTTATCTCCCGAACTTCGGGTTAAAAAAGTTATATATCGCGAATTGGGAGTTTGTGAACAACCACTCACTCCTGTGACTCCTCCAATGAACTTCTCACCAATATTGAGAAACCCTGTTGATAAAGTTAATGCTACAGTTGGAGAACTTCTAGTTTACAAAGTTAAAGACGTAAGTATTATATTTAAAGTGGTTTTGCTAAAAGTGTACTCAAAAATATATTTTTCAGGATACATTCTATGATCCTGAAGACGTGGATTCGCGAATGTTAAACATATCCCTTCTCACTAGCGATAGACAACCCATTCCACCGGATAATTGGCTACAGTTCGATAGTAAAAATAGAGAATTTTTTGGTATTCCAAGGAAAGCTGGTAGAAGTGAATATCAGCTTGTTTGTGTCGACAGTGGTGGGCTTCCTGCAACCGATAGTTTGGAAGTTGTGGTATATCCACCACTAAAGAAACCGTATAATGTTGAATTCAGCATGAATATTACGGAGATCCCACACGAAATATTTATAAATAATGCTAATTTACAAAAGAAATTCGTCGAAAAATTAACGGTATGTATAAATTTGAAATATTGTATATCAATTTACTTTATTGAATACACAATGCATCACACTTGATTTCTCTCTTATGATGTTTGATTTAATTTGGTTCAATCCAAAGATGAAAAATTGAATAAACATATATTAAGATTACACATTTTAACAACGTATAACAATAATGGTCGCAGTGCTCCGAAAAGTTGAGAGAAATAATAGAACACTACAACGGTCTAACCTTTTAACAACAAGAAGGAAACAAGTGATTTTTACTCGCCTTCGAATCGGTCAAACTCGCCACAAACATCTCAACTTAAATGAAATAAACAATGAATTTAGCGTTGTCGCTCATAACCTAGCGAAAACTATTGAAATAATAGGAGAGGTGACATTGCAACCGCAAGAGAGCATCTTGCGATTTTGCGGATGGCGTTCAATTCTGATATAGCTAAGCAAATTGAGGATAGAGTTGAAAGACTTGCTTCTTTACTAAGGGTAAGAAAGAAATGTCTACGCTTTAAAATAAAATAGTGTTATAAACTACTCTTGCTGGAACATCTTAGGATTTGAATTTGGATGGGTAGCTGAATAAAAAGCTGCATTGGGTGATGGAAATAAGTTCAATTGGTATTTTGTTATGTTTGGGAAAATAAGCCAAAATCTCTCTTATAATTTCATTTCAACGTTGAAATGGGAATATAAAAAAAACTTGTTGTTTAATTTGCCAAAAATAATGAAGCGAGTAATATCACTCTTCCGTCGTTTATAATCGGCATGAAATTACGGTTTACAAACAAATATTGAGTACGCGAGTTAATTTATCAAATTATAAACCATTTGAAGATTATAATCAACATTAAATATTGACAAATAAACGTACTTTTTCAAAATCGAAACCAAAAACATTTATTATCACCATTTACTGATTGCATTACTATTTTATATCCACATATTTCAAAGTTCAATTTTCAACCCTATGTTTAATTAACTTTATATTTGATTAATATTAGCACTTTTGGGCTTAATATAATTAATAATTTATAACCAAGCATTGAACAAATACATGTAATCTATTTTATATATATTGTATCAATTTTTATATGTGGAAGATGTTATTTTATTCCATGATTTCATATGTGCGCCAGCTACTTACTCCTCTAGTGGTTCAATAGAAATTATCAATAAATTTTTTTAATTAAAATTTCCAGAAAGTTTTCGATTATATGGAATTATGTTGCAAACGATAAATGAGTTACATTACATGATTTATATATTTTATATTGAAGAACAAAATTGTGTTATGAAGAATTATTATTATTGCTCTTTTATTTATATTATTATTATTGTTCTGTTGTTTCTATTATTATTCTTATTTTGTATATCCCCTCACAATAGTTATTACCTCATTTAGATTTTTATATTTCCCCACTAGTTATTATTTTAATTTAGATATTTCAAAAGTGTCCAACATATTATCAATTTCTGTGGATTTGCTGCTAAATTATATAATGTTAAGATTAATTTAAAATTCAATTAACTGAAATTAACTTCCGTCGTTCTTCCTCTCTAGACAATTTTGATTCTTCATATCATGAAGCTCCTTGTCAATTAGTCTTATTTCATTATATTCTGATAACCATATTTACCATGCCGAAAAATTCATTATATTTTTTTCATTTCAGAATTTATTCGAAGAGCCTAGTGCAAATAATTTCTATTTTCTTCCATTTAAACGGTCGTATGATTCCACTATTGTTACGTGGTTTAATAAAAGTTTGCCAGTAAATCGTTGTCCACAAGAAGAAATCAAACGTCTGGAATCTGTGTTACATAATATGAACGATAGATCTATTGCCCATAAGGTAAGTTGAACCATTTAGCGATAATTTCCATAGAATGTCATATTATTTGTCGATTGCACATAAAATAAAACAAGAAATGTTTTGAGTTATATGTGGTCGCCCATCGCTCTCACCACGTCACCAACCATTACTATTCAGATCTATTAATGGTCCATTCCTGATGAGACTTCCTGTACAAGACGTTAATAGATGTTTTATTTGAATTAGCAGACTTATCACACACCATTACTTGTCACTTTTACTATTCATATTTTCGACCGTTTTATCAACTTGAACAATAATTTCCTAAAAATTTGCAATTATTAAAATATATTGTTATAGGTCCATTCAATCATGGAACCAGAATTCAGAGTGTCTACTATCAAAGTACATCTAACTGGCAACTGTAAGCAAAGAGTGCGAGAACAAGAACCACGACCGGAAGTTAGGAGACCAATCGAAGAAACTACACTCGAAGAAACTACACTCGAAGAAACTACGCCGCAATCTAGTAGTGACGAATACCTTATTACCTTCATTGTACCGGCAGTTATAGTTTTTATAATGTTATTTTTGGCAGCGTTAGCAGCTATTGTTTTATACAGAAGAAGGCGGATGGGAAAGATGAATGTGGAAGAAGACGGAAGACAGACTTACGGGAATAAAGGTAAATCACTTTTCAATTATAAGGAAACTGGAAATTTTAGAAAATTATACAGGCACTAATCCTTTAACTTACAATTTACAAAGTCATGTAGATGTTTTTACCAAAAAGTCTTTTTAATGAAATGTAAGATAAACTTTTTCTTAATTTATGGGAGACATTATATATATTATGTTGATTGAAATTGTGGATGTATTTTGTTTCCAGGTATTCCAGTTATTTTCCAAGAAGAACTAGAAGAAAAACCTGAACCAGGTACAAAGGCGCCAGTTATTCTCAAGGACGAAAAACCACCGCTAGCTCCTCCCGAATACAGTAAAAGTGGTTCCGTAAAATTATCAGATGATTCGGAACCGTATCAGCCTCCACCACCTTTTACTCGTACACAGGACAACGGTAGACAATCTAGACCAAAACCCACCCCTACATATAGGAAACCACCTCCTTACGTGCCTCCTTAACAATTACATTTTACGTTTTTTCAGCAATAATTTTGTTTGTCAGGCTGCCATTACGTGCTATTGGCCGATAAAACTTTTAACTACATGACTTTTTACAAGGCTCGGCAACTAATGTATTGATATTTTGGACACATTTCACAATGTACATACCTATTGTTTCTCGAAAATCATGTTATTTGAAGTTACAATCATGTCTGTCTACAAGGATCAGTTTTAGCGCCCATTATAATTGTCTTTGTATAAATAAGTAAGTTCAAACTTTTCGTAGATCATATTAAGGTTCCAATAAACATGAACATCACAAAATACATGATTCTTTTACCATGAAGATGCGTCGTGAACATTTTAGGTCCTTCTCATTGTGAAGAATTTGCAATTTCTTCTGTTTTAAAACAACTCAAAACAATCACGATCAACATTATTATGACCTAAGCAGTTTCTTTCAACTTTGACTTATATGTATATTGTGAAATGTCTTTTTATAGTCCATTTTTTGGGTAGCCATCTCGATGCCAAATTATTACCACACCCACAGGATATTTTAGTGTATTTTATATTTTCTTTTATATTTTTAACTTTTTACTAAGTTGCACAAATAATAATTTATTGATATATTTTAATATAAGGAATTCGTAATTTAAATACAACAAAGACTATCAACAAATAAACACACCATGAGATAAAATATTTATTTATCATTGTGAGTAGTTTCATCTAGTCCATTCGAAGCATTCCCCTTCCAAATTGCTTGTTCTTTCAGCTCAATCAATGATACTCGCATCTACATTTCAAATTTGTTTTTTTATTATTCTAGTTTCCGATTCCATACACATTAAATTGTCGGTAAAATATTTATAGCTGAGTATATTATGGCATGATAATAAGGTAGAATTCTTCAATAGATATACAAATCGCTGGATAAAAAAAAGAAATAATCAGTAATGAAAGAAATGCAACGCTGCAACGTTTTGTTACAGGCTCAACATTTTCTTCGGTACATGTTCCCTGCATCTTCTTCGCATTCTGCAATCTGTCACATCCTTATTAATATTTCCATTTTCTAGTAGAGTCACTAAAAACATTGATCGGCAAACTGAGTCCCAAATAATAAATAGCTTGTTACTAACTAAAAAATTAATTCTTGAAATGTCAAATATTCCGAATTATAATTTCACTCAATCACTTACTGAATAAAGTAATCAGCCTTATTAAGAACCTGAATTTGTATGGTGAAATATAAATAGATATCAGCCAAAATGTCGCAGTGTTTTTCCGGATAAATTCACTCACTACTAATTTAACCTAACTCTTTTTCTGAATAATCTTCCTCACAGGCAGAATACACGTATAGATACTTGAATAAAAAACTTTAATCGGCAGCTAATTCGAGTGGTCCATATATAGGACCTTCCGTCGTTTACGAGGTAATATTACTGTAGAGCTGAAAAATTGCTTCCAATCTCATGATAGCTTTTTATTCTTTGTTGGTGTGTTTTTTGCTAGATAATAGTTAATAAAAAATTTGTGCAACATCAGAGATATAAGACATATTATTATGCTAATGACATTTTTAAAAATTAAATTCTATTTTAACAACTACCGAATCTACCATTCTATATTAACTACTATTTCTCTGTGATAATCACTGCTACTATTTATTGATTAATATGTAGTTTTATACTGTCTAATTTTTTTTCTTGTGGGTGAGTATTTTATTTAATATAAGCAAGTAAAACTTAAAACGCGAATATTTCAAAAGCAGATCAGCTTCGAATAAATAATAATTTATTATTGGACGTGAATATCTGCATAACGGATCTTGATATTTTTTTTTACAATAATGTTTACTGGTTTAATCATTTTACAAGTTTAATTCGTCCTTCTTGTCGTTTGTCTATTCTAAGCTTTTGTTAAATATAAACTATTAAATATAAAATGTCTACTGTAGGTACTTGAATAAATTTAACTAGAGTTCTAGAAAACTGAGTGCTCTAATATGATAATAAAACTGAAGCTGTTCACCTTCCATTTAGTTCCTACTCATGTCTTGATAAAGTCATTTAATTTCAGCAGAATTTTGGGATCCGTAACTATTAGGACCAGGCCTTTTCTGGTTTTATGAAAATTTATAATGGTGAATAATTTAATAAAAAATCGATTCCAATGAAATTAAAATAAACCATTATGATGTGATATATGGTGAAAAAATATTATTATGGCTACGTTTATTTTTTATAAATATATTGAGGTTAGAACCCGGCTAGATCTAAATTTACATCGTATAACTTGTTTTTTAATGATAATTCTTTTTCCAATCCCAATATTTCATTTTGTCCCAGCACTTAAAAAACTTGTAAAATGATCATCCCGCTTTTTAGTTATAAGAAATTGCTACTAAGGATTGTGCTAAACCCTAGATGGTCTTGATATCTGATTTGTAAATATAAAAAAAATTGATATGTACATAAAGTTAGACGAGTAAACATTTCTAGTTCTATGATGTCTGAAGAAGGCATTGTAACTTATTGGCTTGTTATTTATACAGGTTAAAAAATACATCTGTTATCAAGATTTCATCAATAATTTTATCAAGTGTAGAATTACTGATAATCAAAGTAATAATTTCGACCTATTTTACAAATTCAAACAGCAAGAGTGAACAAAAGTGAAAAGTTGACACTATTTCTTAATAATAATAATAATAATATTTTGGATGTAAAAAACATCAACTATCAGGTGGACGTGTTCCGATTAGTTCACACATGTAGAGATACATCCTAATCCTAAAAGGGTATCATAATTGAGAACGCATATTGTTACAAGAAGAATGCAGCTCAACTAGCAGTACTGACTGAAAAGAGCAGCCGAATCTATCACAACTAATTAGGACATAGACCAATAGGTATGGATGTTAGGATCACATAAGAAGTAAACTTTCAATCCAAAGTGGTCAAAGTGGTAACAGGAAGAAATTTGGCCAAATAGTAAAGACTTGACACCCGAAAACTATTGAAGATATAAAAAAAATATACAGAGTTAAGTCTTTACACTTAGATACAGCTTCGTAAATATAATAAATCATAGTAAGTTCATGTGAAATGAATGGAATATGAAAAAAACTGCAATTTTCTTTCAATTGCTTCACTCACATAAATTTCATAATAACATTGCTTAAATCAAAAAAATATTGTATTATTAGAATTTCTGGAATGGTCAGAATTTTTTCTTATACTTATAATTATCACATTCAAACATATCGATTGTACTTGATATTCATTAATTAAATTACATATCATCACTTAATTTTGTTAACAATGAAATTTAAATTTTTCATGATAATTGAATAAAGTTTCCTGTTTTATGAAAATAATGAACTGAAAATTAACGTATTTACATAAAAAATGTTTATTTGGAAATAATTGATGTAATAGATAGTATTTCTAATGCATTGGTTAAAGGTTATAATCTGAATAGAACAATGGTACTTACAGTATATAACGATGATAACTGAAACGATCCTTGATCTACGGAATATATCACTCAAGCTTGCTCTTCCTCTATCTCGTCAAATAACTAGTAGGGGCACAGCTAACTCTATAAAATAGCTCCAGAGATTTTGTAATTATTAACTTTTCAAATCATGTTTTAATAATTGTCAAACAGATGGCATATTTTTTAATAATTCACAAAGAGAAGTTGAATAAAAAGGAGGTAAAACTTCACATTCTCCACTGCTAGTTATTTCACAAGTTTCAATAGTAGGTACCTACTTCTGGTGGGAAATTATGTAAAATAAAAATAACGAATTTTTTATTACTTAACACTTATCATTTATCACAGATAAATATTGTTTTTGTGCTACTATCGTCAAATAATGCCTTACTTACTTAAAATACGTATAATTTTATATATTACATATCACGAAAAAAAAAAATACTTAAGTTCCTTCTCGAACAAAATTAACTTAACAAATGGGATCTCTTTATTTAAGAGATAATTAGATTTAAGCGTGGAATTTAAGAGAATGAAAATTGTGTATATAATATTTTCGGATATTCAAGACCATTTTTGGGTTTTATTATTAAAAAAAATATGTAGTGCAGTTAAATAAAAAATAACATAGACTTAGAAAAAGAAAAACCTTAATAAATTACAGTGGATTGCAAAAAGTCAAATATTTGAATTAATGGAGGATTGTAGCTACTTGTAATCCACTTGATTGTTTCATGATCCTGTTGATTCTATGTAAGCACTATATATATACTAAAAGTTTTGTTTTGTTCTAGAATTTTTATTACACAGTGATCATGAAATAATCGCAATATGGATAGCACACATTGTATAGATTGAGTTATGTTCAATTCTGACCAAAAGTTGAATTTCTAACGAAAAATTTTTTATTAGTAACATTACTCGAATCATATACCGAATGATAATTATTATACCATTTTTTTAAACATATACTGTTACATTACATTTTTTTAAATATATGTGAATATTTTTACTCCTTGTAATTAGCTATATTTTTTATTATTTTATACTTAATCTTTTACAATTAATAGACTTCATATATATATAAGAGAGATGTCACATTATTTTACTTTTTCCCAACGTTAAATATTTATCCTGAAAATAATCACAAACTTGAAATGACATCTTTGGTAGAATTTGTTGGCATTCCTTTGCTATTATCCTTGTTAATGAGGATGAGGTAGCTTAAGCTGAACATTGGCTAAAATAAAAATGAGATTGAGCAGGTAAGAAGGAACAGAAGTTCAACTGAATCGAAATTAATCAATCATTAGTGTGGAACCAAAGGGTATTACTTAGTACTAGTTATGTAGAAAAAAGTTTGAAAATCTCAAATCTCTTAAACTTAATTTCAACTTATATGAAAAATAATAAAAGGTTACCATCTTCCATAAAATGTGATATATGGAGATCTAAAGCAAAGTTAAGTTATATTTTGCGAATTTAAACTATTAAAAATTTGTAATTGCAACTTTTAGATGACATTTTAAAAAAGTATTATTTGATGCTTAATTTTATTTTGTTATCAAAACCTGCAGCTCTTGAGCTTTAATTTTATGTTATTAAATTATAAAGAAATTGTGATACTTCTTTAACAAACTAGAAATTCCAAGCTAGCCAGATCTTGATGAATTTCAAAATTTCTATATTTTGTTTTATTTATTCAGAAAAGGAAAAAAACGGCCAAGTGCGAGTCGGATTTGCGCACGAAGGGTTCCGTACCATTATCTATAATAACCAAAAAATACACGCAACAACAAGGAGTGAAGCCCGGCGAAAATCCTTTGATATTTAAGGGACAAAAATAAATACCTTGAAGGTGACAGCTAGCTCTGGCATACACTGAGAATCATAATCATGGAGCTACTATGAAGAGAAGATGACACAGTCGACTATCTTATAATAGGAAAGTGGTATCACATGAGTGACATTGTGATGTTAGCAATATGGCGTCGTCGGCAGAGCCGGACTATTTAAATTTTTAATCAATAAAAATATATTTACTAGTGAAATTCTGTTTCACCTAGGTATAGCGTAGCGGCTTTTTGAATTTTTAATTAGAGGTGGTTTTCTTCGTTAAAGTGCACATTATCGTCCTTTTGACAAAATGAAATTGATAATATAGAAACACTGTAGGTATTTTGTTGGCTGCCAAGAACCTCTTTTCACAAATTTCAACCACATATCTTTTATTGATGGAGTTCTAAGAAATCTACAAAAATTAAATGTAATATGAAGTTAAATAAAACTTATTGAAGCACAAAGAAATATATTCCAGTACAGTCCTTTCGCTTGTTTACTAACCTATGATATGATGATGATGATGATGATTATTTTTTCGTATTTACACTGTCTCTACTTGTACATCTTCGTGAAGCACAAGAAACCATTATTGTTCAATTATTAAAATAGAAAAAAACAACACTAACAAAAAGAAAATCCAAAAATACCCAATTCACATCCACAAAACAATACTAATGTCAATTTGACAGAGAAGTGGTAGTAAAATGGCGAAACCGATACCACTTTTATGACAGGCGTAGCGACTCCTCTTAATACTAGCTCCATGATCATAATAGATGCTTGCAGCTTTATTCGAATCACACTGTGAAAAAGTATTTTAGCATTAAGTTGTGTTTTATCAAAAGTATCATCTAGGTATTTTGTCATCAGTAGCTAATTTGGGTATGTAGAGATAAAGTCTGGTGACAGACAGACGGACGGGCAGCGAAGTCTTAGTAATAGAGTCCGTTTTTTTACCCTATGGGTACGGAACCCTAAAAATTATAATTATTTAAAAAATGGTTGCAAAATATCAAAAAAAACAACGAAAATGCATCGTTTTTATGTTTCCAATTAAACTAGGCTCTAGAACTCATAATTATTTTGAATAAAATTATGTCTATTTTCAACAATTATAATTCGTTAGTTGAAAGACTTCTTAATCAAACTTATATGCCAACAAAAAATCAAAAATCTTGGGAAGATTATTTTACAGGAGAAATATGTGGTTATTTGACTAATTGAATATCTTACAAGTCAATGTGGGTTTAAAAAGGTATCCTATACTCTAATATACAGAGCGTTTTAATGAAAACTATCCACCCCACATAATTATGAAGGCGTCCCAATTTATAATGGGGTGAATATTCATACTTATTTTTAGCGAATTTTTGTAGGTTCCTCCCTATTTTTTGGTCTAGCTTGACGGCTATACCGATGGTAAGTACTTGATAAATTTGAACCCAACAACGAAGTTCTTCAATGCACATAAATTGAAGTATACACAAAAAAAATCACACCGCTCTATGTAAGACGCAATTTATGAGAACAACCAAGAATTATTTCTCATTCAAATCGATTCAAGTGTCCATTGATATTATTTCTGGAATTTTGCATATGATAATGATAATAATAAAGAGTTTGTCTTTTGTTACATAAGGATAATATAAAAATCGAATCATGTTTGTACTAATTAGTTACCAATAACTTTTTTATATAAATATTTTGGTATATTTACACTTTTTATGTAACTATTTAAATTCGTATAAATATTAATCGACCCAATTTTTTAAATTTGTTTCTCATATTAATTATATTAGTTATATGGTTCAATGTATCATATCAGATTTCATATTTATCTCCCCATATCTCATACACATTTTGTATTAACCGTCTTTATTCAATACATAACAAAGTAAACATGGCGTTTTATTTTATTTCTCATGCAACTAGCTAAATGCTGAGCTTCTGGTGTTGAATTTGTTGATTTTTTTCAATGCTTAATAACTGAACAAAAGCTCAAGCTGGAGGTAAGTATATCTAACTTCCAAATTTATTTTATTCAATATTATCATTGAGTGATCTAAAAAACCCATTCTCCATGCTTCTATTTTTAAATAAATATTGATTTGGAAAATTTGTGTTGTGCTGCTATTAGTTCTTAGTGACATTTTGTATCTTCTGTCATGTTAAGAATGTTATCGTACCAAGTGACTAAAGATGCTTGGACACTAGGTGCTTACAATACTTTTTCTACACCTACAGGAAGTAAAAACATAATTATATTATTTTAATTATACAGGGTGTCCCGTGAATAAGTACCGTGAATTAGGGAGGCATGATAGATCGTTAAGAAATATTTGAAATACCCAAATGCAACTTTTCTTTAACCTTCTCAGTTTGTGAGATACAGGCCTTTAAAAGATGCAGAAGAAATACACATTTTATTTCATATCTTCTCGGGTGATTAAAGTATTAACATGTGTATTAGGCCGGGTTTATCAATGCTCGGTTAAATATTGTAGCCTTCGGCTAAATCTTAGCTGTTGGTCAAAGTGTTTATCAACTGCCAGTTTGCATTAGCTAGCAGTCAAACTTTCGGCTATCCTAGCTGCCACTATCAAGTTGATGTTAACCATAGAACATACAGTTAAACACGAGAAAGTGGTGTTCCGTTATTCTAACCATAGATTCTAACTGACAACTGTGTCATGATTTTTTCATGTTTCCTTACATTTTGTAACAAAGATTATTCCAACTTTAAATTTGATTGTGTTATTATCGTTTAGGGTGAAATCGAGAAGCTTATTTGATTCTTTTATAGTAGTTTAGTAGCATCTAGGTTCTGTTTGTATTTTATTTCATTGTTATTGTCAATGTATCTTGAGGAACTTGACGACCTTTTCGATGAAGAGCTTGGAGATTGGCGAAATATTAGAATTTGTTGAGTACGAAAGACGACCATATACTGTTGAAGAACGGATAAATCCCTTTGAAGAGCTCGATGATGTCGAGTTTATTACTCGGTTTCGATTATCTAAACCCAGTGTTCTCATGATACTCCAACAAATTCCAGCTATTCTCGCCAAGTCACAGCATCCGTCTTTTTGCATTCTATTATACTTTTATGGTGAGCGGCTACTTTTATAAGTAGTACCTAATTGTCGCTCTGACTCCGTGAAATTGGGATATCTTTTTTGTTTTGTGGACATGCTCAAATGCAAACAACTCAACAAAGCACAACATAGACGAAATAAAAATAACAGTACCACAATTTTGACACTGACAAAAGTGAAATTTTCCACGATGTTGTCAGAGTAAGCTTACGGTAAAATAGAAAAATAATAACTTTCACCTCTATATTCTTGATTCAGTGTATTATAACAAAATATGTGAATAAAATTAATAATATGTATATTTCATGTAACGGGTGATCCTCCTTACACCAAATTAAAATGAGAAGTTTACACACTGACAACATTACACTCACGTTCATAACACGAACAAGGTTGTCATATGCTCAATTACACTTAGCCTCCAGTTACCTGTCAGTTATGTGGTGCATTGATAAACGCTTTCTATTTTAAGAGACTTTGACTGCTAGATAGCTGAGGGCTACGTAGCTGACAGATTTAACCGGGCATTGATAAACCCGCCCTTAATTAGGTCAAATTCTAATAAGCCAGTGGCGTGGTACGAGAGGTTCGTAAACTTTTATTGTACCATATTTTTGAAACATCCTGTATTTAGAGCTAAAGACTTTTGTCTGCAATTCTTTATTTTATTCAATTTCTTACATAAAAGGTACTCTTGGTTAAACTCGATTCAACACTCCATTTTCAAAATTTTTAACTTTTTATTGCACTTCCCTTAAATTAATTCGTATTTGTTGAAATCGTTAAATATGACAAAAATTTTGATACAAGCGCAGGCAATTTAGTTTTGTTCATAAGCATAGTTACCTATGCATTGTCTTAAAGCTGTCAATATCATCTATTGAATAATAATATATGAAAACTTAATAAGACATGCGGCTCAAGGCGCTGGAGGATCTAAGTGGTCTAAGCTGAGAGGGAGAACAAGCGATATTCGGGAAAGGGAAGCAAACGACAAATAACACTATTCAAAAAACAAATATTCAAAAACTATGTAGTATAGATAGTAGACGTTATAACACAAGTGCTTTATTTCTATACAAAAATAACAAGCACGTCCAAGAAATGAACAAGAGTAACAATGATATGTTTTGTAACATAACGAAGGCAACTGAACAAAACTTTGACCTAAAATTAATTTTAATCTTCATCCTCTTCCTCTTCTTCTTCCTCCATCTCTTCGGCTTCTCCTTCCTCTACTACCGGTAGCTCTATCTTCGGCTTTGGTAGGTGATCGATACGCCATTGCTCTTCTTCTGCTCCAGTTGGATCCATAATTTCCATGATCTCCGGACCGATCGGATATTCTTGTTCGACAGCTGACAAAGGTAATGGAGAGAAGTTATTCTCCATATATTTCAAACCGAAACCTAAAACAATTCCTATACATTTACGGAGAAAACGCGAGAAGTTTCAGTGATATCTTACCAAAATAAACATTTTGAAACAGCTTTCCTTGTGTGGAAAAGCAATAGGCACCTGGCCATATATTTGATCTAACCACAGCAAGAGCAAAATCGTCTATAATACCAGAAGAGCATCTTACGCTCCAGGCAGGTACAGCTTCCAGAGATGCATCCTCAGCGATGGGAATAAGTAAAGGGGGACCTGTTTCAGGTTCTACACGTTCCATTTTTATTTTATCTTCAACTTCCTCCTCTTCTTCTCCTAATTCTTCACCTAGTTCTTCATCTGGGACCTCTGGCATCGGATTCGGATTCCACCACGTTGTTCGACCTAACGAATATTTAAAGTACACAAATTAGAAGTATTTCGAGTAGTGCGTCTCTGCAGTTGGTCCCAGAGATGCTCAATAGGATTGATGGATGGTTAGGTTAGATGCGACAACTGCGTTTGAAAGATTTCGTTTAAAAGCTTGTAACTTTTTATATAATAACAGGATAAGGAAACCAAAATGGACAGTTACCTTGGGGTAGAATATATTGAGCGTGATGAACCCAAAACGATAACGACATATCCAACAAATCTTTCAGTTGTGGAGGTTCATATTTGGGATTAACTGTGAAAGAAGTTTTCATATCTCCAGCAGCTTCTTCTGCTTCATCTTCTTCGCCACCCTCTCCACCTCCTCCGATTCCGAAAGTATAATATCCCAAAGGAGAAATTTGAGTTCCTATAACAAGACAATTGTCAAGGGCACTTATGACACAAATATCGATTTATTTACCTGCTGATATTCGAGAAATTTGCGCTCTAAGATATTCCCTTTCCTTGCCTGGAAATTCTGGATAAGTACATATGGGCTCTTCCAAATTGCCAGTAAATGATTTGTATATTTGCCGAGCGATACGAATTTGCTTTGGTGTTACATCTGGTAGTTGAACCCATGGCTCTCCGACACCGTTACACACATAATAGGCCTTGAACAATGATTCTGGTCAATTTAGAAAAATAGTTCTGGAATTATGATTGACTGATCGATGATGAACTAATGAGCTTTTAATAAGGCATTAGCATTCCAAGAAAATAGACTGAAGACAAATATTAAAATGGATATAAATTTCCAAGTAGACGGAAGTGTAGAACAGAATTAAAAAATAAGCTGATTGTTCTTAAATTATGAAATAGAAAAAAGATTGTGGTTTAGGTAATTTCCCAAAATAATTAACAAACAAAATAAAAGGTATTAGGGACATCTTTTGCAGTTCATCATATCTATACATACCATTTTATTCAACCCAATTCCTGATAGTTCAGACGGTGGTTCCGGTGGTTTTTCATATATAATTTTAGGTAATGGAGGTAAAGGTCTCGGATATTTTCCACCACCTTCTCCGCCCAATTGTTGCTGCTTCGCAATCTCATCTAAGGCTTGTCTTATTCTATTTTCCTCCAAAACTACTCCTTCATCTATAGTTATAACCGGCAGTTCGTTTCTCTCTGCATCTTGAGCGTAAATCTAAACAAACATTATTTTGAATTGGTTGGTTGGTGGTAGATAATTATTTCAAGAGTGTACTCCAAAATAAACAGTACCCAACATTTGCGCAATCGATTCACTACCCAGTCGGAATTGAAAAATATGCTGTATGTATATTGAATATGGGGGTGACATTTACTGAGACCTATTGTCCTATTGTCCTGAGATCTTTTGTCCTATTATAGGATTCTGAATGAGGGCTTCGCCATCCATGCCACATAATTTACATTTTCCTTCTCCTCCATTATTTTGAGTTTTTTTCAGGTGTCGATTCAGGCGACAATGTGCCGTTAGAATCGCTGTAAAAACCATTGCATTTTAGATATTTCCAATGGTCAGATCTTCTCTTTTTTCGTCTTCGCCTGCTGCTTTCAATATTACATTGTAGTTGTTTCTGCAAAAGGGTTCCGGTCCCCAAAAGGGTGTTTCAGTCCCTCTCTATGCTAGTTCATCTGCTGTTTCATTTCCTTCTATTCCAGCGTGTCCTGGAATCCACAGTAAGGTGACTATATTGTTCTCGCTTAGTTTACTGAGTTCTCCAAGGCATTCCCACGCCATTTTTGATCTGATTACACGATAGCTCAGCGCTTTAATGGCTGCTTCACTATCCGGCATCATGGTAATCCTTTATCAATATTGAACTGGACACTTTTTTTATGGCGTGAATTTCCGCTCGAAAGATACGAAGTGGACATAGCTTAAAGTATACTGCATAAGCTATACGAATAACATTTTTGATTACCTCGTTTCTCTTAATGTATTCTTCGTCCTTCAGTTCACATTCTACGATTATATAATCCTTTAGAGTACCATATATCTTCCCCCAAAACCTATCAAACACACATTATTAATTACATACCTTACAGGACAAGGAAATGCTTAAATAATTATTTATCTAACGTGTGTGGAAAGTTGAATTTTTCACATGAGCCCTTTGTTTGCATTTCAGTCCAAAAAAAGTTAGGTACAATTTTTTTTAACGAAGAATTTAAAATAAAAAATATATTCCATAATTTATTACCCGGCAACTTAAAAAAAAATCGTCGTGGAAGCAATTAATATGAATTTTGCTGAAGACATCCAAAATAAATAAGTGAGCATTAATTTTATATCAACTATTCATATTTTATATTCCCGACTTGAATCTTAGTGATTTCTTTTTAATTTCGCGTGTAATATAAACATTGTATGCGTTTTTATATCAGTTCAGAATGAAGATATAATGTGTATAAAAATTCATGAATTTTTTACGAATCCAAAGATTGTTAAATATATAATAAATTGTACATTTTTCTTGCGAGAAACAAAGATTTCTTCATTTATACACGAGACGATTTGGTTCACTGGTCAATCTCATGGCAACATCTAACGCATAGAAAAGAAAACGTGTTGTTAAATTTACCTTTTTTTAAATAAAATTATATTTAATTCCTTCCTGGTAGTTCTTTATTCATTTACCGAGCTCTCCTATATATCTGTGAATTCTTTTTATGGGTTTCGTTACCTTGAGAATGTGTATTGAAACGAGTCTTAGATGAAAAACAAAATGAATTTTAAAAAACGGCGCCTTTAAAATTTGAACAAAATCAGGAAATTATTTTAAAAGTTTTAAATTGAACAAAAAATTGTTGTCTTACTACGAAATATTTTATTTGGTTTCTTTTGAATGAGAATTACACAATAACTAAATGTTTCTTTTTTAAATTTTGTTTTTCAAATTTCAATAGCGTTCCAGATGCTGTTATTGTATTGTTTCATAATTTTGGCTATACCGCAAAGCATTAGCACCAAGGTGTTAAGGTTAACAGAAAACTGCTACCTATTTTTTAGGTAGGACCTTTTCTTTAATGTATGAGGTAATTGCTAGGTATAAGTGAGAAATGAGATACAAATTATAAAAATTAACTATGATCTTTAACGATAAACTTTGAAGTGTAATTCAAGGTTTGTTCGAACAAATAAATAGTTCACGGAGCATTCCTGAATCAGTTAGGAATTATTATTATATACGCATGCGTCAAAAAGGTATCAACTTTGAATCAATTCTGATATGGATCAGAAATATGTTCGAACACTAGTTGTTTTGTTCATGTGAAGTAATCTTCTGCATTGGATGACTCTAAACTCCAGAAAACACTAATGTCGTCATTTATAAAATCTATATTGATTTGTTACTGTTTTAGCGATACGTAATTACTGTAAAGTATAAACATAATCTGCTAAAAGTCTTAATAGTTCGCAAATTTAACAGCGTTTGCACAAACATACTATCCTTTTCAATTATCAATTGAACCAAGAACTGTTTTCACCGTTCTTGAACTAATTCAGCTCTTGTTTGTTCTTGTTTGTTCGAACAGAATATTTGGTTAATCCATTATGTTCTGAGTCTGTGCGAACAGTACTTTGCAGATCCACATGCGTTGTATAATTCCGAACTGATTCTAGCATTTGTTCGAAAAAAACCTTCAATGTCTTTCGTGGCATATAGCCAGCGAAGTAGGTGTTGTTTCTTGGTCAACGGTCTTTGTTCTTTGACTTCCAATGACTCTGTAAGGCGTTATAGTAGTATTATACTATTACCTTTGACATCCATAACACGCTTTATTAAAATGACAATTTATTTGCAGGAAACTGTGAATAAAATAAATAAATTGATATAATTACCCATTTTTTTTTCATGATTTTTTATGAATCTTATACGAAAAATTATTGGAAAAAGTTATTGACAAACAACTAATTGAGTACATAGAAAATAAATAAACTATTAACAATATACCAAGCAGGATTCAGAAAAAACAACTTGTGCTAGCTCTACAAATGTAATATAAATAGTAATCTGGAAGAGTGCATCAAAGGAAAACTTGAAAGTTATTTTCATAATAGAACACTAAAAACAAGATACGGTGATTCTGAATCAGTTAGCAGAGAATGTACCTTAGGTGTACCTCAGGGAACTATATTAGGGCCAAACCTATTTGTGATATTCATAAATGACATGTAATGGATTGCTAAATGCGACATACAACTGTTTGTTGGTAATAGGCTTGTTCGTAGAAAGAATTTCCAATCGATTGGAAATTTCTCAATTAAGCAAAGTATACCGCCAAATTCAATGAAGACAAAAAAGTCTGGGCGTGAACAGTTTAGAATGTTTCTGGACGCACGTAATTATACGTTAGAAAAGGATACTTCTGAACAAGTTATAGCAAAAATTCCTGAAGATTATGGTTTTAACATGAAAAAAAGAGATGGAACTGATTATACTGAAGCTAGTGTGAAAACACTTTGGAATACGACTGCTCAAATGGTTCAGGAAAAATATTTTCTAAAATGTAACATCAAAATTGATCCATTTAAAGATATTACCTATAAATTTGCTAGATTGGCCAGGGATACAAAACGTAAATGGCTGAACCTGAAACCAGAAAAAGAAGTTCTAACGCGTTTAACAGAGAAGAATTAATGGAAATGGTAGAAAGCTATTCTGAAGATAATCCTGATGGGTTACAAAAAAAGTTTTTTCATTTATGTTCGTTCGAATTAGCATGGCGTGGAAATGTAGCTGCTAATTGTGATATTGATTTCTTTAAAAAAGAATATGATAATAAAGGTAATTTTACTGGCAGAGTAGAATATAATCCAATCTTTTCCAAAACTACACAAGGAGGATCAAAAGCTTTATCTGGCTTTAAGTGGCTGGTAAGAAATAATGCTAACAACAATTTGTGTCCCGTTCGTTTATTTTTAAAAATTATTGAAAAAAGAGAATCCATGCAATCTTTATCTAACAACAACAAGATTATTTTTAACAGTACATCCAAATTGGGAGAAAGGAATATGGTACAAAAATTCACCATTGGGAATTAATACAATTTCAAAGTGGACAAAAATATCGGCAGAATCAATTGGTATAGACACAAAAAAATTAAAATAACCAATCATTCACATAGAGCTTCTGCAATATCTGCATTAGCAAAAGAAGAAGGAGTTGGTGAACAAGAAGTAATTAAGCTTACAGGACATTCTTCTGCCCATTCTTTGAAACCATATTTACAATTAAATGAAGAACACCATTTCCAACTTATAGAGAACCTTCGATAAAATAAAAATAAAGAAAAGGAATCCTCAGTTTCTAACTTAAATTCATCACTAGTTATGATGCAAAACAATCCCCAAAATAATGCTACAACGTACAATTATAATAATTGTACTTTTTACATAAATAAGTAATTTTTTTTTCATAATGTTATTATTTTTTTGGCTTTGTATAATTGAAGTTTACAATAAATAAAACGTTTAAACATATGATATTTTAGTTTTTCTCTCGTGAAATAGTCATGTCGAATACCACTCAATTAAAAATTTTGTAAGGTAAAATTTTTCTCTTGTCGTAATCAAGTTTGTTGCTTTTAGGTAATTTTGCTCATGACATTTAATCCAAAACCACTCGCCTGACGGCTCGTGGTTTTGTTAGAAATGTCATTCGCAAAATTGCCAAGCAACAAACTTTCAAGACAATCGAAAAATTTTGCCGACAAAATTTTCAATCTCGTGGTATTATATATGATAATATTCGGGCTGATCAGATCCACTCTAATTGTACCTAATAATTGAAATTGTATTCATTTATTTTTATTTTTGTGTAATGCTAGCCGGAGCTATTAATAAAGGATATACAGATTCGGCAAATATGCTATGTATAGACATTCTGTGAGTGGAAGAGAGGAAGCTATATAATGCAATAGATACAGTATCTAGAAAACTGGGCGTGTCGTGGAGGGGAAGTATGCTGTTCTCTCTTGTATCTATTTAATTCAATTTATAGTGCTCACTCTTTGTCCTATATAAGATTCTACACATGGAACATGAATATTTGACAAATCTGTATATCTATTCAGCATATATGGTATTCTTAATATCACCAACTTACCTTATTGATGAAATTGGTTCGGTGTGTATGAGTTTTCTGATTGAGATCATGATGAAAAATATTTCCGTTCTGGGTATACCTAATCCACATTGTTCAAAATAATGTAGATACTCTAACAAATTGTTTTGGGACATGTCCGCTAATTCAAGATCTGCTGGATCTACGGTTGAAGGTTCGGTGGGAGGAAGGGGCTAAAAGTATACATTGTTGAGAGGACAGGAATGGTTGCAAAGGGACAAAAACACTAATATTTGAAAATGTATTTTTGTTGTTTATTGAAATATTGAAAAATGGGATAATATTTGACCCCTACGGATGTAGTGAAACAAAAAATAATTTGAAATTTTTCAATAGACAATTTATCAACAGCATTAATTGTTTTTAGGAATAATAAACAAATCCTATTGGTACTTTGTGGTCCACTTCATAGAATTCAACAGAATAAAAATTTTAATTTCCTTACTTTGAGCATTGGCAACGTTTTTTGAGCCATTTTCAAACTACCCGGAGGACAATAAATATCTTCCAAATGATCAGTCAATGGTTTATACCTTTTTTCTTTTACTTTCCTACTGTACTCCTCGAAAAAATCAATGATATTCTGAGGTCTCTCTGCTAATATTTTGTTTAATGTTTGAGAAAGATGATCGTATCTGGAAGAAATAAACAAATCTTTATCATATCAAGAATTATTGAGGTAGCGGATGCTCCTTTTGAAGGACCCGAACCGATCTGCGGGATTGGCTTTCATGCGTTCAGGTCAAAACTGAAAAGAAAGGAAGGGGAGGACAGAGCAATATCTCTTAACAGAAACCAACACCTGTGCAGCATGAAGCTAAAGGCGTCGGATAAATGATTACCTCTGCACATACTGACAAGTATACTATTCTTTTTCACTGAAGAGATTTCTCTCTACCTATACCTGGGCAAATTCTAACCCCTCATTCAAACTCCAACAGACCCTGCAGTTATAGAAGGAATATTATTAGGGAGTGGGCTTTAACGAGTACAGAAGAAAACATCGTAGACCCAATTCATAGATGAAGATATACCATGAAATTATTCTGTCCATCTGTCTGGTACTAATTGAACATGAGTTAGGAGTGAAGGTCCTAACGAAATTAAAGAAGAAGGTTGAAGTGAGTAGAATGGAACTATAAGAAATGATAATAGACTTATTTTAAGGTAACTTATGCTGTATACATGTTTGTTTGTGGTGCACATTCACTAAGACCTAAAATATCTATTATTTTGAGAATTTTTTGTGTAGAAAACGTTTTTTTTTGTCGAAAATTTTGAAGCAAGGGGTAGGTATGGAAATATTTAATGTAAACTGGTTCGCGCTAAGTTCCTTATTGCTCGGAATTATGGACTCAAAATGTACTAATTTAGGTAAAATTTTCCCCCGAATAGATTGCCGAAGACTAGAACGTTCTATCTATCATATTAGTCGAGTAATCTTTAGTTTTGAAAACTGGATTTTCGAAAATTTCATGACTTCATTTGGAGGAGAAAAAATTATTTAATACAAAAACAGACTGTGTCAGTCAATTTCTCGTTTCCAAAAACTCCTCTAGGCGATGAATAAATTATCAGTTCATATCCAGCTGGCAGTATCCGTCGAAACTCTGGCTTGTGCATTATTAATCTTCCATTGTCTTAGCACTACCAGAACTTGGGTCCGGTGAAGTTCGCGACCCTCGGAATTTTTCAAAGAATTTTTTTTTAATGGAAAGCCCTATTGCTATAGAACGTTTTAATAAAAACAAATTCTTGGATTATTCACTTTTGAAAGAGAAAATCGCAATTGAAAGTACCAAAAATCCGCCATTTTTTTTTAATATTTGACAATTTTTGACAATTCTGTCTTGATACCCGGCGCGCTTTCATGTGGAATACAAATAATTATTAGACACTTTTTCGAGAAGGGGGAGGGAATAAACATGTATGTATAGATGGACATGAATATAAAATGATTTTTATTCTATATGATGTTTTCCAAAAAGGGGAAGGGAAGTCAGTATATATGCTTATAAATGAATTTTATAATTCAAAGATCTGGATTGATTGATTGATATCGCGAGCGAAGCGAGCGCGCCGGGTCGACGTTTCGCAATTCACGCGCGCGCGCCGAATCATTCATGTGGAATACAAAGTATTAGACATTTCTTCGAGAAGGGGAAGGGAATACATCTCTCCACCTTAAATTGACTGACTAGATTTCTACTAGAGCAAAAAAAATTTATCATAATTCAATAAGCTCTGACATAAGATTTTAGTGTGTAATTTTATAAGCTTAAGTGTCAAACGAAAATATTTATGCTTACGAATATTTCTAAAAATTGGCAAAATTTTCAAACAAATCTAAAATTAACATAAAATTCCGAAGGTCGCGAAGTTTACCAGAACCTTTCATTGTCTTAGCACTACCAGAGCTTTCCAATGGTCATATGTTTCAGACCCCTGTGGATATATCCATGCTTCCTTAGTACTATCAGCTTCGTGCTTTTAAATTTTGTAGTCGCTAGCAGCAGAAAATGAAGATGATAAGAGATATTTGTGAGGAGCAATCGAGTAATTATCAAGTTTTTCCTTCTTATCGGTTATGTATACTTACAAATTGTCTCCAGTATTAGTACTCGCCATTTGCAAGTACATTTTAGCATTCATAAATTCACTTTCGTATTGTGGAAGTTGCTGTAGCTCTGCCGTCTCCTCCGTGTCCTGTACTTCGTATTCGGTTATCATATTTCTTATAAATATTTAAGCTCTACCGAAAATTGAAATTATTGAATTGACTTAATATGTCAAGTGTCACGTTTAAAACGTCATAGCCAGTACCAGCAGTTTTGTAAATTGGAAAAAAAACGTTTCTTCTTTTTTTTATACGGTAGGCTGTTTGTGTTTGCCAAGAAGATAATTATTTTAGCTTTAAAAATATTTGTTCTAATATACACTTTAGACACAGAATTATACTGTTAGAAGTAGACTACGTTTCATGTAAGAAGAAGACACTTGAAGTTGCATTCGTATGCGCTAACTTGTGAAATTGACATTCTAATTCAAATCAGTAGCGTAACTTTTTCACATTTTGTAGGTTTACACAAAATAAATGTATTTATCGTTATGTGGAGTGTAAATAAAACATATTTGTGAATTACTTGAAGCTGTACGAGGTACAGTAGAGAATACTTGGTATTGTTAAATATTTATACCTACTTTCATTTAACGATTGGCGATGTTCGTTACGAGGCGGCATGGATAAACAAGACCGATTTTGATTTCTGCGCAAGACAGTTGGTCAACTTCGCGTGGCTTCTTTTTATATGAAACAAAGTCTATCAAATCCCGTCCGTCGCGCGCATTACTTCAGAATAGACAATAAAGATGGGCTGGTAGAACATTGCTAGGTTCGAAGTAAGTGACAAAAATTAAAAATTTTGATGAAATATACAGTTTCAAGATATTATATTTAAAGGTGTAATAAAAGTGTTTCTTATTTTGTGATTATGATGTCATTTTTGACTTTTCCAGTTTAAATTAACAAAAAATGTTATATTGCTTAGAATCTTGAAAACCTCTTTCGCTTGGGAAATTTTAAAAATTGAATAAATTCATCTCAATAACATTGCTTCATCTAAGGATTTTTTTTCTATTTTTCAAGAGAAACTGTTTTCATATTTTATTATATTATCAGCTTGTCCAAAATCTTCTTCTCCTCCATCTTCTCTTTACAAATAAATGACATTAATTGCAAAGTTACACTTAGGAAATAAAATCCAATACACTGCTTATTGCATATTATAAATATCCGAAAACATTTTTTCTATAAAAAAATTAATGATAATATAACAAGATTGATTGAATGCTTTTTAAATAAAAGATTTATGGTAAACAATAGTCGTAGTGCATGACAATATAAACTTGAAATCTTTTTTCAAGGATGTGAAAGACAGAGCACCTTCGCGCGTTATATAAAAGCTTTTTCAGGCTGCAATTTTTCTTCATTTGTTATATATTTCCAAACAATTCCCATTTATCAATACCGCAAATGCTTCCGGGATGCTGAAGTTGAGTTTATTGAGGTGGTGTGTGTTTTTTCTGTGCGGATGTTCGGTGAAAGTTTTCGGTAAAAATGAGGTTTTACAGATATTTCCTCCCCTTCCAGTTACAGTCTCGAAAACTACAAATACAGTTTGCAGGGATCATAGTGATTTGTACATGGATAGTTTGAAAAATTTTACTTTATGGGCCCATGAAAGTAAGTCTTTTAATGTCCTAAAATGAAAACTGAATAACTTTCAATTGATGTCAACCATAAAATTGTTTGTGGTAAAATGAAAGCTATTGATTTCGGAGGATAACTGTTTGAGTGGTTTTTCATTTTCTATGTTGATACAAAACACCCTGTAGTTTCTAAATTCGTGCAAAAAAGTTCAGTTCAGCCCACCCACTTCCGAGATGCCACCCTAAAAGGTGAGGTGTGAAATTAAGATTTTCCCCCAAATTTAAGTGAAGATGTCCTCTCCAGTCTTGCATGGAACTTCACAATGATTTTTTTATATATTTATACATTTTGGGCGAACTACAGATATTTTATTAATATAATATAGTTAGAGCTATTCGAATACGAATGATTCTTCTTTATTTTCTATAAATTGATGTTCTAATTAAATACTAGAACGTACCATGCATAGCAGAAGAATATGGTTTTTTGAAATAATTTTCTAAGAGCGTACATTTTTATCAGCCACCGTACCAAACACAATTTTTTTCAAAATGCACGTAAATTGTATTTTTCAATGTTCACATTTTTCTTCAAATTTAACACGGACTAGAATAAAACGTTCTCAGAGAGTCAGAGTAGTGCACTACTTTTTTCCAGTGTACCATTTGTTGAACTTGACAAAGGCAGCTTCAGACACTGCAGCACATTTCGTCGACAGCAAGTTTTGCAGAGCTATTCTAGCTGCCTCTATAATGACAACCATACCAAAAAGGGAATATAGAGTGAAATAAGATGAAAATTCAGTCTTGTTATCTTTACTGGAAAATTTGTTTTCATTTATTGTTTTATCTGGCATGAAGTTTGAAAAAAATAGTAGATAGACTCCGTTTCACGCAAGAAGAACCCACTTGAAGTTGCAGTCATATACGCGAACTTGTCAAAACCAGCGTCACACCACAGATTATAAAGAGAACAGATACGAATCCCGGTAAAACATCAAACGATTTTCAGCTCCGTCGTCAATGACCTTGGACCTTTAACTCTGTATGGCCGCGATGTTGCCAGCTTAAAATATTTTCTGAATTTCTTACCAAATTGCACTGTTGACTCGGGGACAATAACAATTTCTAGTGCCGGATCTAGTTTTTTTGGAAGTTTCCACTAAATCTTTAAAACTGCACCATGAATTAAAACAATAATCATAATCGAATATATATTTATGTATTTATTAAATACCTATTTTTACATTCCTATGATTTGTTATAAATAGTCATTACTCTTGGGAGATTATTAAATATTATGCAAATTGACAACCCTGTTGACAAATTTCGCGAAGCAGCCCGAACGGAGTCGACATAAGACGATGGACATTTAAATGGGTATGTCCACCCATCACTCTCTCTTTTTAATGTTCTCTGTCAAGCTTTCGCATCTGTTCTCTTTATAATCTGTGGTGCTAGTTTGGTTTAGTTTAAAGTTTGTTTAGTTCACAATGAATAATTGTGAGTTGGAAGAGATTGTGGAGGCTGCAAATATTGCAATAAGCATAATGTAAACACCCTTGGGAGCATTATACTCCCTTGGGAATAATCGACTACTTCTGTTTTAATTTTGATGTCATAGAAACTGATTTCTACTCCCGACCGTGGAAAAAAGTTATTTTGATTGTAACGTCAAATAATAATCTATACAATACCACGTAAGAAATCGACAAATTAGATAATTCTCCAGGCCTTTTCTCAAACTTCTTGCCATTTCGAAATAGCCTCTTCAGCCCTTTGAGCTCTCTTATCTATTGCCTGGAAACAATTTCTCTAAAATCTGTCAAATTATTTTCAATTTACTTCCACTCACTCGTGATATTATTACAGAAAACATCTTTAGAACTGTAGTGATTTGAAACTCGATCAATAGAGCTTAGCCTGTAAGAAAATGAGATTGAATACAGATATAGTCCTTCATGCTTCCTCATTCTTATCTAGCAAGCTTTGTGCATTGGTGGCTTGTCTGAAGGTTTCAATTCCACCTCGTGAGATCTGCTTGCAAGTTTTAATTGTTGTATTTTTGTTTTAGTGTGGGATTCAACTTCAAAATCTTCTGCTGGAATTCTTCGTGGAAGCATGTTCCAAATGGGTCATTTCGATCAGTGTTTATCAGCAAACGCTCCATTTCCGACACAATATTGTCTGGCAACTCTCACAGCTACGATACCAAAGCCAAAAGGAAATAGGGATCAATTTTCTCTATATTTCGATCCCTACCAATCAGTATTTCAAAGATTATACGTATGTACAAAGATTTCTTTCTATTGATTTTTTTTAAATTTTATTATTTACACCCGATATGTGCTTTTTCAATTTTTTTTTGCTTTTCCTGCTATTGAGACTGAATTTTGGGTTGGACAATTAACGCAAGATAAAGCACTCTTTTGAAATAAAGCAGCGGGATTCTATTTCACGACAATATTTTATTGGGTCGTTCGATGTCGAAAACGATCTTCAATTTCATCGTATCGGATCATCCCATTCTATTTTACTAGCGAACTTTAATCGGGTGTTTTCGGATTTGTATAGCAATTAGAGTCTTTCAAAGTGAATTTAATCGAAAATGGTTTTCGACATTTTCGGAAGTAATTGCACAAGTGCATCAAAATTACCGATAATTTTGCATCACAGCGTGTTGTCTAAAAGCTGCATGAGTTCATTTCCATATTTTGGAGAAAGTGCCCGACACCAAAGGTGGAGGGGTCTTTTAACAAAATATGAAAATGACCTAATGTAGTTTTTCCAAGACAACACGCTCGAATGCAAAATGTTCTGGTTATTTTGAAGCACGAGTGTAATTTGAGGGAATATTTCCCAAATAGAAATATTGGTTTAAATATTAAATTCCTATTTCTTTTTTTTAATACAAAATATCCATTTGTGTTGTTTCATCCAATGAGGGAAATATTCGACAGAATTCATTTGAAAGATTAAAAAAACTTTTTCAACATTTATGAACTTTTGATTTATATATTTGCTAAAATAAGTATATTAATGTCATTCTAGATATGAGATTGCCACTGGGAAATTATTCTCCAATCGATGGAAAGAAATAGGTTCATTGGGGCCTCAGTAATGGATGAACAGAAAAAATTATAGGCCGGATTAGCCCTCAAACTAAATTCATTGGGATTTGGGGAAATAATAATCCCTTCATTTATTTGCGCCATAAGGGATCTATTTGATTTGAAAGATATTGGGCTAGGAAATAATCTCGAGGACTTAAGGGAGATCCAATGAGTCTTGTTTGATATCCTTATACTTTCACATTACCCATTTCTTCTTTAATTATTGTTTTTTGTTGCGTGTTTAGAAAAAAGGCAGTTTTTTCCGCAGTAGAGTCTGAAGTGAAACTGACTTAATTTCAACGAAACAGGTTTTTCACATCCACTTTTATTTCAAATTAAGCCTCGCAGTACCCACTTAAAAGTACGATAGACTAAAAGCTGATTAAGTTTGTAACTGAAGGGTTGTTTGATGGAGAAGTATTTTCATCAATAGACCTTTCCAGAATACTTGACATTGACAGGTCAGCCATATTGTACTGGAGGGCAACCGAGTCCATTAGCTAGACAAAAATTGACTGAAGGGTACACTACCAAGATTAAAGTTGTGATGTACAGCGTGGAACAGAAGGATCAGTTAAACAGTCACCTTGCTTTGTCAAAGTTAACGGAAATCGAAAAAATTATACCTTGTTTCTTGCATTCCAAACTTGACAACACTACCAAACGATGGTACAGTACGTTTAAGACCTATTTGTTAATTAAAGTCTAACTATTACCAGAAAACAATAAAAGCTAAATAAAATTTGTGACCTCCAGTATAATATGGCTTATCTAACAGTGACGTAATTCTGGAATGATCTTTTGAGTTAGTGTTAGATTAATTAATATTAAAACATACTTTTTCAGAAATATCATGATAAGTCACAACAATCTCGAAACATCATAAATGTTGGCTGGTGTATACCATCGTCCTGTTCGATATTAGACCTAGAAGAATACCTGAATGAGTACTTATCAAAAACTGAAAGTAAATTTACTCAACAGAACATCACATATAGAGCAAAATTTAGTGAAGTTTTATGTCACACGGAAGCAGACGGTCAATATTTTGATGTAGCTGACATATGTTTTTGGAAAGTATTTTTATTTATTTCTTTGTGCGATCAATTTTTTTAATTTACCAACATTGTTACCATAGAAGTAGGTTGCAAATACGACCCTGGGGCCCTCTTACCTTTTATAAGTTAAAATTTGGGATTGTTCAAAAACTTTATTCAAAATTGAAAAATTATGTAAAACCATTTAGCAAAATATCAAAATGAACAAAGCAATTTAACTTTGAATTAATGGATATTAAAATTAATCGAACAGTTTGAAGCATAAGTATTAGAGATAAAAGGCATTTTACTTTGTTAATGATGTGATTATGTAGAAATTAATCAGCAAATTGCACTTTGTTTCGTATTTACTACTTCTATGGTAACAATTAAAAAAAACGACCGGATTTGGTAAATGCCCTCCGCAAGCTTCGGGTGATTATAACAAACCCAAAACATGGAAAGCTTGACATCCGGCCCTTATATCTTAATATACTATTTTCGCATATACCTCACCAAAAAACCAATTAAAGTAACACCAAAAATAGGACGGAAAGTATTGTTCAGCAACCATTTTTTTGGTTAATTCGGTAGGCGAAAAACAGTTGTGTGTCACACATGCAGGAAGCGCTTTAGCAGCCCTTAACTATCAGCTGCCATCGCTTCGCTAAGCTCGCTGGTGCATCTAATAGTCTTGGGCTGCTGAAGCTCAATTTCTGTCCTTGTGACACAATATACTATGTAATAAATAAAATGAATTTTATTATTTTAGTTTGTTGGTATTGTCATTGGCGGCTTTGGTGATTTTGGCTACGATTTGTGATTATTCCAAATCTGCAGAGGTGCAGGATGAGAAACCACTGAAAAGTGAGTTTTATTATTCATGGTTTATATAAAAATGTCGTGTTACGGTGTTTTTGTTCGTACTCTTCCGAAACTGCTCGGTAGATTTCCATAAAATTTGTATGTATACTTGGTACGTATGGGAATAGGAGATTGAAGTGCCTCTTTCCAAATTTCTTTTGTTAATTTTAATCCTTCTACCGGGTGACGACCCAGCACTGTAGTGGAACGCGTTTGATGCGATAATTACAGCCAAGCAAGGTCGGGCATGGTACTTGGATGGGTGACCAAGCCATGGGTGACCAACCATCGTATAGGGCCCGTACGGCCTGCAGCGGACTAGCATATCACAGTTCGCAGGCATTATACCAATGAGCACGAGTTATAATGTAGATATGCCGTATTTCGGAGGAGACGTAAAACCCAGGTTCCGAGTCCATGGATGTTGGGCTCGTTAAAGAACGCTACCACTGGTTGGAACACTAGTGGGCTCGCCAAAATTTCCGGTTAGGGGTAGAGTGCTCCCGGCGTCGGTGATTAGCCTCAGTCGCAGAAATAGACCGACGTTAAAAAACAGAATAAAAAAAATCCTTCAACCCGAATTCTTCCATTTCTGATCACGATTTTATTATTTTTGCATGAACAATATCCAGATAATGAAGATGCTTTTCGTATTTCAAACAGAAGTTATTTATGTGCTGTAAGATGTATGGCACGACGTCCGTCTAATCGAACTTCCAGCTATGTGTGTTGGAAGTTCGATGTGATGAGGCAGAGTGAACCACTAGCTCGAACCTGTTTATATTTTCTAAACAACATGACAGTTGGATCAGGACGTCGCTATTGAAGCCATTTTAGATATGAATACAGAATATATGGCCACTGAACTCCCCTGCCATAAATATAAGGTAGAGATACCTGGTGAGACACAAGCAGATTGAAGTTTCCCTGAGGTGGGACCTGGTCTACAGACGAGACGGGTCAATGACTAGGGAAGGGACAGAAGCCGTTGTGTATATTGAAATGAGGAACACAAGATTTCTCACTGGCTGTAAGGGACTCAACTCGAGCAGACTAACAATTTTCGGAGAAGGAAATATGTCACCTGAAACAAAAGTTACGGGGATAACTGGTTGGGTGGACTAAGACGATTGTCTCTGTAGTAGTTGCTAAAGCTAGTTCTTTTCCCAATGAATCAATTGAGTACTGCTCGAATTATACTCTTTGTCAACTTATTACCATAGTTACAGCTTTATGGATAATAAGAAATAAGTGGTTTTTTAGTTAATTGCTTCTAGCGCGAAGCCATGATAATTCGAATGCCAGAATATGATATAATTTCTCTTTTGATGTATGAAGAGCTCGTTTACTGAATTTTCTCTGTTTGAGTTGAGCTTGTAGGATTTTACGTATACAGTATAGCGTATAGCACTCTGTGTTGTTCGTAATTAATTAAGCTGTGCTGTGTAAGGCTGATATTTTATGAAATTTATAAAATTTAAAACAGTAAACCAAAAAAGCATTAGCACTTGACCTGAAGGACCTTAAAGTCCAATTATTATTTTGTTTTCACATCAAGTGTATCCCAAAAATGTTAAAAAATCTTCTAACAGCAACTAAAATATGTATTCGAATGATATTATAGCAATAAGAAATAAAAGGATAATCAACGGCAAACCACTTGTCAACTGAGTTCCAGCATTAATGACACATTCATTTTAGAGTCACGATCTTCGAAGTTTATTATGGCCTTCTCTGCAAGAGGAAATTTTCTCGAATTAAGCAGAGCAGACGAGTCGAATCCAGCTTTAAGCATTTTGTATGGTATGAGGACTATATGCATTTTTGCAATCATAATAGACCATCGTTTCGGAACGTTTATTTCATCTGCAGTTCTGAACTTTGATTATTTGGAATATGTAAGTACAGAATAAAATACATATAAGTTTAGCAAACAATTTGCTATATCTGATAATTATCTTTCCACCTACTTTATCAGCAATGTGGTGTTAATTTCCTTCCATAATACCTACAGCGACAATGAGCTTGCCCAAAAACCTTCCACTTTCTTTTTCACCTACTGTCTATTATTTCTAGCAGCTTATCTTTTTTCCCTTCTCCTTGTCTTTCATTATACTTCTTATGATTGAACGCAAAACATTTCATTTTTGTAGCATGTAAATCTGACCATAATTTGAATGGATCTACCACAGGATCTCTACTTGCCACCTGAAACATTGAATCTACATATGTATCGTTCTCAATTTGTCAATCCACTTGGTGAAAACTGCCCTATTAGGATTTGTGCCAGGTTTTTCCTTGTCAGCTTAATGCAGTCATTAATTTCCAGAATATGTGCCAAATGTCTTACTATTTTGAACGAGAAGTTTCCTTCTGGTGGTGTAGCCTTCGTATTTTTATCAAAGTTTTATCTTGCCGAGATCTAATAATGATTTTTTCCAGCAATACCGGTCATCAATGGCTTGTTTCCTATTCCATGGAGACCTATTTGTGGATTCCTTCTTCATTTTAAGTGGATTATTAGTAGTTTACAGTCTTTTAAATCAGATGGATCGACACCGTTTAAGTCCTGGCTTTATTATTTTATTAAGATACATCAGGTGAGTTATAATAAAGTTGTATGTTTTATTTTCCAAAAATGTATAAGCTCTTTGATTTGTATAGAATGCTGCTATATTCGACTGGTTATCAATTGGCGCCTCTTCAGGAGGTTAATGATAAACCAGAAAATATTTCACAAGCTGTTGTGGAGCAAACATTTGCTTAAGCTTTGAAAGTAGATCAGTATGGAGCATACATTTTTCTAGCAGCTTCTTCTCTACGTTATTTGCAGATCTATTGTTATGTTATGCTAGGGTTTCTTGTCTAGGCTCGTTCTTATTGCTAGACTCCACACGCCAGATCTGAAGACAAGTACTGTTCTTCTCAGTTTAGTGAATCTGCTTCTTCTTCCTTTTTTACAAAAGGCATATGCAAATATACGCCTACTTTATCGAATCAAACATATGTTAACAAGAAAATTAAAAGTGGTAACAAGAAAATTAAAACTGGTGCTATCGGAAGCTTTAGTATTATCACCACGTAAATTCCATGATAAATTCTGTACATCAATGTACTATGGTACCTTTTTCGCTATACCATACAAAACTTCTTTACCGATTGGAGCAGATCGTTCTTTTTCTCAGGCTACTGAGTAAGCCTCTACATTGCCTTCATTATAATATTTGCGGTCTTGTACCTAGGCTAAAGATAGTTTGCGTTAACCAAACAACTATTTCAAAGTTTCCAGCAAACCCAGACAAGATTATAGTTAGTCTTGATCACTTTTATAGCTTAGCTTAGAGCGTTTGTCTTCTTATCTTGGAAACTATTCTGTGCAGTGAGGTGCAGCAATTTCAGTTGGAATTGGTTTATTAAAGTACTACTACAATCCCTTTAGTTTTTGAATGTTAAAAGGACTTCATAAATCCATCAGAAGTACTTTTAGTATTTATAACAATACTGCCAACCGCAACGCACCATTCAAGAATGATATTTAAGTGACCTAATGTACTTTCATTAAATAGTATATTAATTAAAATTACTCGGTTGGAACGAATTGTTAATAGTTTCAATACATAAATAAGTTTATTAACAATTGTTCATTCTTATTAATATATTTTTTTCTTCATATTATCCCATTGAAACAGCAATTATATCATTTTTTCTACAGAACGTAAAAAATCACGTATTAATTACAAAAAATTACAATATCTTGTAAGCTAATACTCATTTTATTAGAAAAATACGAGTCGTTCTAATAATTCACCTTCAAGAAAATTACCCATATCTGGAAATAAGTGGAATCATAAAAAAACAAATGTCAGGCATAATAAATGTAAAGCGAGAAGACTATACAAAGAAGGGGTAGGTAGATAAAGCAATTTGGAACACTACCGCCAATATTTCGAATATTACATTGACGTCCAGCTTAAGGGGCATCTACCAAATTCGACCTTGCACAATTATGCTTTGTATATTTTTTTGTTTCCCTACGTCCTCACGTTTAAGTTCACATAACGAAAATTTTATTAGAAATATGAAAGCTCCGCAACATGTAGGTAGCCAAACGGTCCAAGCGGATTTTGGTTCACATACTACTCTATAAGCTTCGGCAGTACTGAACTGGGAGACCGCCGAGACCGGCGAGCGTTGTATCAACAATGGAACGGCACGCGACTACCGAAGCAGAGAGACAATGTCAGTCATAGAAGGATAGAAAAGCGAGAGATGGATTTTTATCCGATATTTTAGTGGTAGCAACCGAATTTCAATAAGGAATTGTACGGTCATAAGTAATTTGAGGATTTTGAGATTTTTATATAGTATTCATAAAGCTTCAAATTAGACTTCTTATCAATTAGTTTTTCCATTTAATCCATATTTAAATCTTTACAAGGGCTCAAACTTTGCTTAATGTGTAATTACCTCATGATTCGTATTTTTTTCAACAAAATTTGGTTAGCATTTCAAAGTTTTCATTCGATGAGAACTCTAAGTTCAACATTAATCTATATATGATATATTTTTTTCTTAATTTTCAATACATCCATTACCTCAAAATTCTTTGCCAAAAATACTTCGATATTTTGTCAAATCGCTGCCGATAGATTCCCCTTAATATTTGGAATATAACATTGACGTCCAGCTTAATTCATCACAGGCTGCACGTAGTGATAATAGAAAAATCCTACAAGTAGAATCCAAAAAGAGAACAATATGCGGTGTGTGCTATTTGGTTACAAACTCGATCAGTTTCCGTTGTAATTCACATTAGTCAAGTGTTACAATTAAAAAATTTTAATAAAGATAAATTGTAATTTTGTCTCATTCATAAGTGCTTTCTATACAATAATTGAAACTAGCTTAGGTAAGGTGTGTGGTGAGTGGGTCTATAAGGCACTCCACTGCGACTCGCAAGAGTCTATTGTGGCTCACACGTATTCAGATTTCCCCAAACAAATTCAGCTTCTTAACAGAGCCGATTAGTTTATTTGGTGAATAATATTTCAGGTACGAGGGCGAGAGAGAAACCATGCCAAACATCAGATACCTGATTCAATCCGCGGTGGGGCAGGCACAAATAATATGCTCTGCTGTTTCATCATCTTCCAGATAAAGACGGCAAGTCTAACATTTGCTTGGAGACATTCTTCGAAGGATGTATAAAAGTCTTTGAATGAACCAATCCTAGTAAATTATACCAGTCTAAAGCTCTTCTTGTTTTTTTTTAATTAGGTGCATCGATTTCTGTGATCATTAGCACCAGAATTTGAACAAAGGCTCATCGTCTTCGATTACAATACTTCAATAGAGATTTATATTGCCCTTTTATGTAATCTGCCCTCAAAACTCTAACGTCTACTGTCTTTTTCTCAGCAGCATCACGAGCTGCTGTATCCGCGTTTTCATTGCCTTTTATTCCGGCATGGCTTGGTGCCCAAATAAATTCAACATATTTATCAATACTATGGAGGTGATGTATGGAAATAATATTATCTTGACTAGTGGATTATCTGAAAATGGGTTTGAAATTGAGAGAATCACAGACGATCATAGTTTCTTGATTTCTTCTGATTGTCCAGGTATTTAGTGTTTGTTTGGCAAAACTTATTTCGATGCAAATTGTAGTCTATGGCCGATAGAAACACGTGCGGCACCCTCCCTTGCAAGAGAGTATGCCTTCTCATTTCCTTCCATGCCAGAATGGACAGAGATCCAGACCAGCAAAGCTTTATTGGGTCCTCCTATTGAGGAGAGTCTTTTTTGGCAGTCTAAAACCAATTTCGACGTTACACGATGAAAGCTAAGTGCTTTCAAAGCCACTTGGCTGTCCGAGAAAATTTTTATTGTTCTATGTATGAGATTATGGATAATTGAAACTAAATGCAATTTTTTTATACTAGATGTTATTGGTTTATCCACGCTCTTTCCAATGAGATTAGTTACAGTAAAATCAGTTGATCCAAACCAAAATAATAGGTATTTATCCTTGAAACCATTCCCAATCTTCCTCAACCTTTGAATAAGAAAACGTTTGACATATAATTTGTGCTGAATTTAGAATATTACCAAATGATCTGACAACGTCTTGAAGTTTTGCCAAAACATAGACTGTAAACTGCCCTATTCATTAAGTATAAATTGTATTCACGGTTGGTAAATCTATAGACTTGCACGATATATATCTGGAGCTCTCGCATGTTTCCTTACACTTAACACAATGTTCTGATACCGAGTTTTCCTCATCTGTCCTTTGGTAATATTCTTCGTCTCATCCAATATCTTTGGTTTACATAAGATTGTACCTTTTTCTTTGAAATATATTCTAAGGCAGGAAGCTCCATTAGAAATTTGTCTCATCGCTCGATATTCTAGCCTCGAAAACCATTTGTGCTTCGGTACTTACCATAATTATCTACGATTATATTTAAATAATTACAAATCTTATTACAGATCTATTCAATATTGACCAGATCGTTTATGCAACTCACTAATGTTATTTATGTAATAATTCTGTCGTTAATCGGGATATACTTACTATGTCGTGACTAATATTACTGTTGTTTTTACTAATAAAGTAAATCTTTCATGGGAACAAAGTGTTCATTACAATGTGATCCTTTACGGATGCCAACAAATTTAAAATGTAGTAATCAGCAGGTGTGTAGGCTGTATTTATCTCAACAGTTTTTATTGTATAGTGTCACGACATAATCATTTGGAATAATATTATATCTAGATTATTTCTTTCGTCTATTAAATATCAGACATCAACCAATCATAATTTTGTTTCTTGTTTAACAAGACCAATCACCACTCTCTATTAGCGACTATTTGCTTGGTGTACAATAGTCAATCGTGTTGAAGCTGTTGAAGTGTTTGAAAATGAATCGGTTTGGAGAAGCCGAGACCATACAGCCCCTGAAAATACAGTTAGGAGTAAGAATAACGTATGGAAACAGTTTACCAAATTTTTCGAGCATTGTCAAAATCAATCAGTCAACACCATTCACACTGAATGACATTTTGGAAGACTGGGCCTGGAATACGATAAAAGAAAATATGGATCGGAATATAGTTATTTTCCTAACAAGTGCGGAAAGTGAGACTTTCCCTCACGCGACTGCAGTTGACGACGCGGAGTTCGGGAAAGCGGTCAAGGCGTTAAAGACACTTTACGCATGAGTTAGGAACATTATTTTTTCTACGACCGTGTATACAAAAAATTATACCAACCCATTTTTCAAAAATTATTTTATTTCAACAAACATATACAAAACTTCAAGTAAAAGATACTAATTATTATTATAAATATTAATATTAGAAACACAATTTGTTGCATTCTGTAAATTACTTAAAATTGCCGGTCCATTGGAGTTATTTGGTGTTAACTGGTAATTAGATGACGATGACGGTGACGGCAACGGTTTTAAGTCATTTTTGTAGATGGAAGAATTTTACTTGATATATCTCGTAAATATTTATTCACCTGTTGTAACAATAGTTATAACTTCCGAAGTAAGCAACTATCTAATAAGTTCAATATTTGCACTAGTGCGGGAAAGTGACACTTTCAAAACTAAAATGCGTGCGGGAAAATGGGTTAAGACGCACGGTCGTAGAAAAAGAATATACTGTGAAGAGTATGTGAAATTCTACAGCTAAAACTCTTGAAGATATGTATTTCAAGGGGTGGTATGAATAAAAATGAAGTACATGCTAATACTACAAATTTAAGGATCTACTTCAAAGTATCTGCTCCATCATGAAGCATCTGGTCAGTTCCGGTAGAATCTACTTAACGTTGAAGTATTTACTACACTGCTTGTTGTATCTACGGTATCTACTTTTAGCCCGTACAACAAGCAGTGTAGTAAATACTTCAACGTTAAGTAGATTCTACCGGAACTGACCAGATGCTTCATGATGGAGCAGATACTTTGAAGTAGATCCTTAAATTTGTAGTATTAGCATGTACTTCATTTTTATTATATGCTTCGACATGTGCAGCATCTCCCACTCCTTCTGATCGGGGAGCAGGTCATGACCAGCTCATTAGATTTTCTGTTCCATCGTTGTTTTTATACAAAATTGTCGAGACTACCCCCGAAACTACCCGAAATATTATTTGCTATTTTTCTTGGTTGTCAATTAAATTATTGAAAGTAATAAAGTGTGCTCGTGATTGTGTAAAATATCTTCAGATGAAGAAATGCCCCAGCAAAAAGAGTCCCAAAATGAAGATATACAATTAGCATTTGTTATAATGCTAGAAGATTTCAAGATACTGCTGGATAAAAAAATGACACCTGCCATCAAGTAAAGAGTTAACCAATATTTATGCCCTGTATATTTTTCTTTTGTGTATTCCATCTATTTTCATACAAAACTAACCGTAGAATTCCCAAGAAGCTGCTATTATACCAACTTCGCTAACGTTTAGCAAATGATACAATTTCTTCATGAAATCGAAGTATCTGCTCTAAGAAGTCGCTACTTCAAATTGCAGTAAATACTTCAGTCATTTTCACGAGAGTGCTACTTAGTATAGTAACTTCCGGAAAAATTTAAATTATCTACTTTGAAATGTAGTTTCTTCTTAGTTTTGAAGTACCTACTTTATAGAAAATGCTAATACTTCTAGTATTAATAAAAATACACCCATGCAGTGTGCGAAGTATTTCGCGCACGATGTCATGGTAACGTAAGAATCCTAATCAATGCGCAAACCTTGTCATTTTTTGACGTTTGCAGAAAAAATCTATTTTTGCTCCCAGTTCGCGAAATAGTAGTTTACCTAACTAGTGCGGAAAGTAATACTTTTCCGCACGCTATTGCAGATGGCCGGACGACGCTTCAGCGAGTTCGGTCAGCAATCGCGTGCGGAAAAGTCACTTTACGCACGTGTTAGGTACACTATTTTTTCTACTAGCATGCGGAAATAAGCCCAAAAGTTAACATAAAGAAACATTTCCTATTAAATACATAACAACAAATTAATTATTATTATTTGACATTCATTTGATGAGGCTTATACCAGGGCCATTAAAAATTATTGAAAAATAAGTAATAAGTTGTTTTTTTATTGAAAATTATAGCAGACTTATAATAAATTTATTAATTTTTCAGTCATTTGGTAAACTACAATCATACAAATATATATTTTAAATATTCAAATTTCAGTATACTCCCCAAAAACTTGACTAGGATGAGTGCGGAAAAGTGGACTTTTCCGCACGCTAGTAGGAAAAAGCAATAACGCATCTATTTATTTCAATCGTGCTACAATGCAAATCACCGCATTATGTAAATCTCTTATTCTCCTATAAATTCGATTAAATAATAAGTATCAATTTCCTATTTTTTAATTACAACATTCTTTAAGAATGGTATTAAATAAACCAGCTGATTTGACTTTCACCTTCTAGTGCCATTTAAATTCGATTCGTAATAAATGGATGTGAGATAATTTAAAGATAGCTGAAGGTTACGATAGGGAACGTAAATAATATTTATGAGGAAGTACTGTAACAAAAAATGAAATTTATTTTGAAATACCACGTTCTTATAACGAACTAAAAAGTAAAAAATTATATTTAATAATAAACGTGGGGAGCATGGTGCAGTTCTATAAAAATTTGTTGTTGTTATTATTATTTTCTACTTTTTAGTTTGTTTAAAAAACGTAGTAGATTAATTCTTTCTTTATTTCATTCACTATTTTCTTTTTTGGTGTTGTGAGTGTGAATGTTGCAATTGATTTTAAATCCTTTCATCAGATAATGACAGAGACTTAGTATCTCATTATTCACGTAACGTTTGAGGTTGCCACCTTCTAGTAAATATCTTGAAAACTCAGATATTTCAACCGTTCCCTACGAAAACACGTACAACAGCCCTTCAACCTCGAACCTAGTTCCCCAGCTAGAAAATTAGCTAACAAATTACATTAACTTAGATTTATGTTATTAACAAAAACTTTATCTTTTAGATTAACTCCAGTATACGCACTCGTAATTTTTTATTACGCGACCATTTTCAACCACACCGGTGAAGGTCCTTTGTGGAAAATTGTAGCAAGTGCAGATTCGAAGGACTGTAGACAAAATTGGTGGACGAACCTATTGTACATAAACAATTACGTAAATGAAGACAACACTGTAAGTAGTACATTTTTAATTTCGAATAAATACATCCACATTTTTTATACTGAGTAAGTTATATGTATGGAACCCTTCAATTATTAAAAGATTTATAGATTTCAATTTGGGAAGGTTTTGTGAAATGGTCGATCTCAGAACTTTCGTTTCTCGGGAAATAAATGAATAATAAACAAAGTTCTTTATATTTCTAGAAAAACGGAAGAATTGACAACAATGTAATTACTCTCGTGAGATCGTACATATTAAAACTTTTACAAACCAAAATTTAGTATTATGTCAGCCGGAGATCTCTGACCTAATGAGTTGGGAAGGTATAGAAATCTCCGCAGCGTCTAGACCTCATTAGTCCCTTTGAGCATCCCCCTGGAAATCCCTCTCAGTACATCAAGCAGCCTATGATTTTAACATAGTGGATAACGTCCCCAGAAGGAATTTTTCACAGCATGGCTAAGCTAAGCGAAAACTAGCTACAGCAGAGCAAACGAAGTAGTAAGACTGATAACCTCATTTTATAAATGGGTTGTTTTAGTTTACACTGTCCGGTCAAAACCCCCTGGTTCTCAATCTCTGTTAAGATAATGCAGTAATTCCTTGGCTAGTTTGTACTATTTTGATACATTCCTCCTCTATTTGAACTCTCAATAATTATGAGTATGTTTGGCACTATTGAAACATTGGCAATATGGCATTTGACCATAAATTGTTATTAGAAAAGTTGTATTATTATGGTATTCGAGGTGCACCACATGATTGGTTCGAGTCCTACTTATCGAACCGTAAAATGTGCGTACGAATTAATCATACCGTCAATAACAGGTGCGATCAATACTACTCGAGTTGCGTCGATGTTCAATGCGGAGTTCCTCAAGGGTCTATCTTGGGACCAACATTATTTCTTATATATATCAATGATTTGGTTGTAAATTTTCCCAATGCTTATTTTTCTCTTTTTGCCGATGATACCAGTATAATTGTCAGCGGAATAAACAAAGATTCTCTATTACTTTCTTCTACTAACGTCATGCAAGGCGTATCGGATTGGTTTCTCGCTAACAGACTGGCATTGAACATCGGCAAAACTCAAAATATATCCTTTAACCTATATCGAGACTCTGACGAAGTTGCTATAAATATAGGTCAACAAACTATCACCTCTTCTCTCAACATAAAATTCTTAGGCATACACATCGATAACAAGCTTGACTGGAACTTTCATATAAATCAACTGAATAAATCTCTTAGCAAATATGTATTTGCATTGCGAGCAATAAAACAACATACTAACATATTTGTAGCAAAAACGGTCTATTTTGCTCAATTTCATAGTATAATGCAATATGGTATTGAATTTTGGGGGACTGCTGTATCCGCAGGCTCCGTATTCATGACTCAAAAAAGAGCAATTAGAGCGCTTTTCAACTTAAAATCTAGAACTTCTTGTAAACCATTCTTTAAAGAAAATAGAATAATGACCATGACAAACACTTATATTTACAAAACTTTTTTATTAATTCACAAGCATCAAAATGAACTTCTTACCCCAAATGATTTTAGACAACACGTGTTCGTCTAAAATAATTTTAACAAAATTTTATAATGTTTAATATCTAGATTCAATAAACCCTAAACAGGGGATCATTTTAATTTTAATTTCAATGTTATTTTAATTTTTGACGTCAATGTGTTGTCAAAGTTTCTTGTACAATTTACCTGACGAGTAAGCACTGAAGATGGCTTAATAGCCGAAAGCGCTCTGCGATTTAATAAATTAATATTTACACAGAATACAAATATGTTTTCTTGACGATCTTTTATATCAACTATTATAAATTAATATCTAAGCAAAATATGAAATATGCGTGTACCCTATTTTAATAAAAATCTCCCATGCGATCTTCATGACTCAATTTATTTTCAGACATAGTTCTGCCACCAAGGCCCTCATCTAAAATGAAGAGGTCTTTGAATTTAAAAATAACTTCCCAACCACCTGACCACAAATAAAATAAAAAAAGATCTGGCAGCATCGCAATCGAATTTTTGCAAAAAGAAACGATTATATTAGAATCTTATTATCTAATCTATTTAACTATTGGGTAAATAAGTACCATTTGACCTACTTAGCAAAAATTTTTGTTTTACCACCACACACATCTAAGATATATACATATACACAATTAATAATTAACTTTTATTAGGTAACCGCCTTAAAGATTGCAAACGGATCAATTTCCTTCGACGTTTTTTTATGCGAAATTATTAGTAGTCATAAAATATGCAGTAGTTTCATACAATCGTAATTTTCTATATATGCATCCATACTTGACCTAGTTCGTAGATTATTGCAAATTAATGCAATAATCAATTCATATTGTGTGATTTGTTGCCACTACATTTCGGTAATTTGTAGTAAGTGCTATGCAAAAACTGACATTTCTATTGTCTAGTTTGAAGTTTGACAATTCGCATATTGGTCAATTCAGTCACCTCTCAAATAAAATTCAATATGGCGTCACAGGGTGAATAAAAATATGGTATTGGTATGCACAAGAGTGTTTATTTAGAATTACTTGCTTTTGAAGATTGTCTTTTATCTTGATAATCATAATAAACAAGAAAAATTTCAGTTTTATGTAATATATGTGACTCGAACATTCATTTTGCCAAATATTAGGTACCTGTAATCTTTGATTTCGCGTTAGTTTAGTTTCAGAACTAAAAGTCTTTGTATTTAAATGAGTTAAGGAGATAAATATGCTTTATAATCAAGAAAAATTTCAATAATTGTTCGTCAATAATCAGACTCCTCATTAAAAATGCTTGTGGACATCCTCTAGTTGTACAGATGAAGACGATGTCTTTACTTGTCCTTGGACAATCAACTGAATGAGACGAATCAGTACAAATGTTTACATTTGAGTGATAACCTACGCTTGGCCCTTTTGTTACCGCTTCATCTTCAGGTTCTTCACTTTGTTCGAGTGGGGGAGTTGATTCTACCCCCATTTTTGTTTAATCAACTTCAGCCAACAATATTTCATCTCCAAAATATTTGCAGCAGAGCTCACTTAAGCATTATCTGCAGAGCCTCACAAAAACTTTTCAAGCGCATCATAGAATCGGCCACCAGCGTGTCATACACTCAATCTTCACTTACAAGCGACAGCCCTATAAACCTATATATCACTGCAACCCACAAACATAACACAATTTAACAGTTTCTACATTTGTTCGCCAATTCATAACCAGCTACCAACTTATTAATTTAATTTAACGGTTTTTCATCATTTTCCTCATATTACAGTTAAATTACATAAAGTGATGAACGTAGGAATTACCAAATATTAACTATATTTCCAACAAAATAATGTAGTTACAGACCTCTGTGTCTTGACAAACAAGATATTCAAATCGCTAAGGAAACGTTAACCTTGAACCGTATTTGCACCACTTTCTCCTACATAACAATTATGAAGAACGGTGAAATTTAACTCGACTCATTATCATGCATTATATAACAATGAAGAAATTTTGTAACGACCGGTCAAAATAAATCGCGTTGGTTATATTATTTTGGTCTTTAAAAAAGCAGGTTCGGTACCGAATATATGTCAGATTTTAAAATAAAATATTTATCTTAAGTTGTATAGAAAACAGATGATAATAAAAAAAAGCTTTTTGATTATTCGTGCAGCGACCTATGGGAACCACTCAAAGACCAAGTGATTTTTTGATAAATTTTCTCCTGTCCAATTTTTTCCCAATTAGTTATTTTTGTTTCGTCAGAATATAAGAAGAATATCACCTTTCTAGGTCACAGTTTTCAAGAGAAATCACCATAATAGTCAGGCACATTTGTAGTAACGAAAGGCTAAAATGGACTATCAACACCTTTCTACTTTTCAGCGCAAAAGGAACCGATCTAATTTTCCAATTACTGCTGCAGCTAAGGAGAAGACAAAATTCCACCACATTTGGCTAGGATTAGTCGAAGCAGCTTAGGGATATGTTACATACGGTAACTAAGGAGAAAAAAGGAATCACCTTCCTCACAAAGTCTATTTTGGGATTAAAATTATGGATAAAGCTGTTAACAATTATGATAGAGCAGAAATCCTAGATAGGCTCCCTCTCCACCTACATCAGCATGCTTCCCGGAAGGCATATCCACGGAGACTGCACTGGTACACTTGAAAGAGGATAGACGAGTTGCTTCAGATTACCAGGATACTATGGTATGTGCAATTTTTGGGCATGACAATACTCCACAAGAGTTTGTAAAAAAACCATTGAATAAGAGGTGTATACAGCACAACACCCAAAAGGATATCGCAACTGCTAACAACTATAGTTAGAAAGTTAAGAGATCATCTCCAACTGCACAACCAGTCCACAAGGAACAGAAGCATCCCCGTTAATGAAAACTGACGGTCTGAATATCCCACCAAGGATAACTAATGACTATGTCACAACCAGTCAGAGGAAAATTTAAGAATACTCTTTGTACAAAAATTTTTCGAATTGTTTATTGAGTTTTTTCATACAGGAAGACAAGGTCAGGAACTGTATCAACGTCTCAAAAAATTACAGATACTCGATTATTGATCAAAGGTGGACACTTTTCCAGTATTTTTGACTTTGCTACTTTCACCCCTAGCGGGGGTGAGCATCTGAAAATATTTAAATTGTACTAGGGGTTGAGTAATGTATAATTTCAAAGCTCTTTCTTCTCTTCACATCAGAATTTTAAAATTCGACCTAATACTTCTTGATAAATTAAATTTAAATTATGTGCTTGTGCATTTTTAAGTATATTTTTAAAATTGGAATTTTTTTCACTCTTGTCAAAATAGTGTATCTGTAGAGTAGGGAGGGTGAGTGTTTAGGCTCACAGCACTTAGGCCACATGTGACCCATTGTACATCTTCCCGAGGATTTGTCCTCCTAGGTCATTGTCCATCCTGTCCTTCTCAGGAAGGTGGACAGGTCACTGGGAGACATCTCCTTTAAATAGGCAGGTGTAGGCCAAGACTCACCGAACACACACTCTCTTATTGACGATAACTCCGGACACTCGCATAAGACATACCTGACAGTTTCATCTTCCTGTTCACACATCCTGCATAGAGGTGTGTCCACTAGTCCCATAGTATGGAGGTGTTTCCTTAGTTGACAGTGACCAGTCAGAAATCCTACTGTTAAACGTAGGTTTTTCCTGGTCATCGCCAAATACTTCTTCGGCGCCAGCTTCCCAGGGTCGCCCAGGGTGATCCTGGCAAGACTGCATCCTTTGATTCAATCCTATCTCTTAAGGGATTGAGCATGGGTGTAACGTTTGACTAGTTCCGCAACTGGGTCCTAGAATTTTTAGTCCAGCGGCTTCACTGGCTAAAGAATCAGCAATGCGCTTTCCTTTACTCCTGTCGTGCCCTTTAACCCACCTCAGGATAATATTGTTATCTGCCGAGGCGTCAGCTAAATCTTAGTGGCACTCTAGTACTAGCCTCGATATAACACGTTGTCTGTTCAAAGCTAATAGGGCTTGTCTACTATCTGTGCAGATTATTATGTTTTTGCCAGAAATTCCTCTTCTGGTTAGTTCTTTTGTGGCAATTGAGATACCAGCCAGTTCTGTTTGAACCACGCTGGTATTGTTTCCCATTACCCACTTAATCTTTAGGCTTAGTGCTCTCGAGTAAACTCCACATCCTGAGCCTTCTTTCATTTTAGAACCATCTGTATATATGCGTATTGCATTTGCAGCATCTGGCTCTGTGTTCTGCTTTATTTGAATTTTGTAGGGTTTGTTAAACAAAAACCTGGGTTTAATTGCATCGTTGGCTGCCTGCAAAATAGTGTGTATAACACATGGGTCGTTGAGTACGTCAATGGTTATAATCTTGAATTCATTGCTTTGCACCATTTTATCACATTTGTAAAAGTTCCTGATAATGGCTCTGTTTCGTTTTCTTCCCGTTACCAAATGTTTAAGTTTATTACGTTTTTAAAAGTTATAATTTACCACCTATAATTTCAATTAGAATTGTTATTTTTTCATTTTATCTGCTATATATGTAACTTATTTAATCTTATACATTTCTTGGCACTTGAAAATAAATATGTAAATATTTAAAAGTACGGATAATAAATTCATAAAAGAGTACATTGGTACTTTTACCACATACCCACAAACATTGTCAATAAATAAAATATTAAATTTAATATATAAATGTAAACAACTCTCCAAATTGATTGGCATATCACAATTTTTTCTTGATTTGTAACCTTGTTCTTTACAAATTTACCTGACAAAAATAGAATCGATAGCAATTAAGTAACCGAAAGTTATTTTAAAAATAATTTTTATATTCAATATTCGTCCTTAATTCAAAGTCCTCAGTCCAAAATCAAAACAAAAACAATTACAAGGAAATGGAAATTACATTTTATAGTAATTAAATTTTAAAAATAACTAAAAAATTGGGTTAAAATTTGACTAAATTAAGGTCATATGCAAAATGTTTTAAAATGGAAGTATAAAATTATAGGAGCGGCAAAAATTATCGACCAACACTTTTCATACTAAAGGTAAACACATTTTTAGCAGCAATGTAGTTGAAATGCATAAACTGGACGTGACCTAGACCACCGAGAATTATTATTTGGGGCGCATTCCCTTGTAAATTTATTGAAATAATTTTTGTCGAATTTTTTTTTTACCCAAATGATTCAGTTAACTTACTTCCCAATAATTTGAAATTGAAATTTATAAAATTACCCCAGTGACTAATGTCAATATAATTTTATAACGGTAAGTACATCACTTACCGAAGTGTTAGACTTAGAAACCAGTAAACACAACCTACCGTCCTGACAAGCGATGCTGTGAATAAACAAAAAAGATCGATCGCGCAAAAAAATAATAAATGGCATAAAAACAATTTCACCAAAATGCAAATTATATTTTAAACTGATCGAGAAGTATAAATGTCACTTTTGGCATTTCGTTCATTTCGAAGAAATTTAAATTATTTTTTCTACGACCGTGCGCTTAAACCCACTTTCCCGCACTAGTGCGGGAAAGTGACACTTGCAAATTTTGACCTTATTAGATAGTTTTTTACTTCGGAAGTTATAACTATTGCTACAACAGGTGAATAAATAGTCCATCAAATAAAATCTACATCTTCTCTAGCTTTTTGTTGCATTTTTAATTTTTTGAAAATATAAAATATTGGAGATATTTTGATAAGAAAAATATATCAAATAAAATTCTTTCATCTACAAATGACTTAAAACCGTTGCCGTCACCTTCATCGTCATAATATTTATGTGACCCACAACCGATGCCATCCTCATCAGCGTCATCTACTTACCAGTTAACACCAAAAAACTCCACTAGACCGGCAATTTCAAGTAATTTACAAAATGCAATAAATTGTGTTTCTAATATTAATATTTATAATAATAATAATAGTTTTTGGTTAAAGTTTTGTATATGTATGTTGAAATAAAATAACTTTTGAAGAATGGGTTGGTATACTTTTTTGTACATACGGTCCTAGAAAAAATAATGCTCCTAGCTCATGCGTAAAGTGTCTTTCCCGCCTTGACTGCTTGCCCGAACTCCGCTTCGCGTCGTTCGGGTCAACTGCAGTCGCGTGCGGGAAAGTATCACTTTCCGCACTAGTTATGAAAATAACTATATTCGAAATTTATTTCAATAGGTACGATCGCGCAAAAAATGTTATAAGCATCTCGAACGTTGAGGGTAATACCGGTTTCCAGCAAAATTGCTGTCGACCGGTAAACAACCCTTACCGTTCTTAATACTTAATATACCTACTATTCTCGTCTCTTTCCAAAATTTTTATGTCAGTCCTCTCTGGTCATAATGAAATATTTCATATTATATTTTTTCATAAAATTATTATTTTTTATTTATTAGTTGCATTACTTGTAATTTTCACACATTACAGTATTGAAATATACCTAACAAGTTCTTAAAACTGATTAGGTGTTTAAATCGAACTTTAAAAAGCACGTGTGTCTTAAAGTTACCGTGGCAACATCAACAACTTGAGAAATGAAGTCTTAAATCTATGGTCTAAATCATGTCCAAGTGACCATTTTTTTATTATTGATCTGACAGGAGTAGTTTGTAACGTCAAAACTTTTATTCGAACAATATTTATCAATGTCAAATTTATAAATTAAAATAGGAAGTGCTGTTGGTATTGTTTGAAATATTAATATTTCGATATTTCAAATCTTAGAAAATGGTATTTAAATTAATACTATTGACATTCACAGAACTCAATAAAGTTGAACTTTCTTCAAAATACAAATTAGTTTATGCTTTTCTCATTTCCATGACAACGCAAGGTATACATCATATACATCACGAATTCAACCATTTGACATTTAGTTCTTATTTCGATCTATGATTTCCATTTCTTGTTGTTGTAGTAGTTATAGACCAGTATTTATAATTGCAAAGTGCACCAATAAAAAAAATAGCGTAAAGTATTCGTAGATAACTGGTCTTTAAAACACGCGCTCGAAATATATTGATATCCCACTTATAGTTTAATATACTATTAAGTAAAATTTTTAATATTATTAATTTAATATAAAAAAACTGCCAAAAATCCAATTTTATAATTTGATTAATTTCCTTTCCACTTGAGACTAAATGTATTCCTCTTCAATGTATATATTTACTATAAGCAAAACTTAAATATCCATGTGGTCATATTTAGTATAGTTAACTATTTATTTATTTATTTTGTTTTCTGTCTTCCAGTGTATGACTCACGCATGGTATCTGCCTTGTGACTTTCATTATTTCATCATTGCTATATTTCTCGTTACTGCTATTAAGAGAAATAGAAAAATTGGTTTAGGAATGCTTTTCTGTCTCACGGTGCTTTCCTTGGGTAAGTATCACAGCAACAAAAAACAAAAAGAAGAATTTAAAAACATTTCAATATTTAAAACATAAAGTGTATATGGTAGATTACTGGAGTTAAAATAATGTAGAATTAATAAATTACATCTTAAATTTCACTATGTAAAAAATCGTACTAAGCCCGCACTTAATTATTGAGTTCTCATTACATGAGTTTTTAATAAATAAATTTTTTTTTATACATTTTCAGCTATTCCCTTTGCAATAATAATGATATACCAAAGGCCTGGTCTTATGCACTTCTATCCTGAATTTCTTACTGGTCCTAAAGTGTACATAGACTTTCAGTTAACCTACAATAAATCCCACACTAGAGCCACGCCGTATTTTGTTGGTATGTTTGCAGGATATGTTTACTATCAACTAAAAGGTTCTAATAAGCATGTATGTAAGGTGAGTACCATTTTTTAAATTATTTGGTTAAAATGTGAAATGAGATTCAAATGAATATGACACCTACTAGGTTCATTTCATCAGACAATCGGATATGAGCTTTGGTTTGTTCTTGTTTCTACAGCAGTCAGTCAGTCAGGTCTCCAACGATTGTCAAAACAGTCCATATGTGCTTTTTACTAACAACCTTCCGGTTGCAGATTCTTGTTGGAACAGGAAGCAGGGTTAGGTTAAAGTATATTAAGTATCAAGAACGGTAAGGGTTGTTTACCGGTCGACAGCAATTTTGCTGGAGACCGGTATTACCATTAACGTTCGAAATGCTTATACCATTTTTTGCGCGATCGTATTGAAATATTCGAATCTCGAATAAAATAGTTTAAATTTCTTCGAAATGAACGAAATGTCAAAAGTGACATTTATACTTCTCGATCAGTTTAAAATATAATTTGCATTTTGGTGAAATTGTTTTCATGCTATTTATCACTTTTTATATTGTTCTGTTCTACTCTGTTCATTGAAAAAATATCAATCTTTGTTCCTTTTGTGTAATGAATGAAGTAATATATTATTTAGGACCACTTAAATGTAAGTAGGGCTAAGACGTCGGTAAGTAATTTACTTACCGACGTCTGAACGGTAAGTAAATCACTTACCGACGTGTTAGACTTAGAAACCAGTAAACACAACCTACCGACCTGAAAACCGATGCTGTAAATAAACAAAAAAGATCGATCGCGCAAAAAAGTTTATAATAGGGCATGTCCACATGATGTCACAAACTATTTTAACAACAGCTGTGGTAAAACAATAAACAAAGCGTTCAGAACACTTGGTACTTAATAGTGAGGTTATGCTGATTTCTAATGATAGATCGTGTTTGAGTTTAGTTGGTTTTGCTTAACTGTTTTTTTAAAGTTATTTTAATTGTTGAGCTTGCATATTTAATAATAATAATAATATATAATATGGGTTAATAGTTGTTTAATAATTATTGATCGTGTTTATTGTTTCACCAAAAGGGAATTGTCAACTGTCAACTGTCGTGGACATACTCTATAAGGTGTAAAAATAAAAATTAACAATTCTAAAATAAATTGCACCATAAAACCAGAATTCACTTTTTTGGTTTCTTCGTATTATTGTGGATATTAAGTCACAGCTCCACAGCGCAGCAAGAGACAATCTTTGTGTTTATACGCACTAAACTTGTGATTTGTGGTTTTCAACTGATCAGAATACAGCGAGTTCATTTGTGCTTGCGTCTGATTTACAGTTTCTGACAAATACAAATACAAAAACTCTTGCAGCAGTCTCCAAACTATTTAAAGTTGAAACTGCTCAGACTCCGTTTCACATAAGAAGAAGCTACAAGTTTTCCAACTGTCTTGCGCAGAAATCAACATCGGTCTTGTTTATCTATGTCATGCGATTGGCGTTACAATCTAACATCGCCAATTGTTAATTAAAAGTATAAATATTTCAACGATACCAAGTATTTTCCTATACCAGTGTGTATTGTATGTGAAAATATCTCTAAAAGCTTTAAAGAATTCCCAAATATGTTTTTTTTAAACTTTGAAATGTCAATTCTACAATATACGACGCTGGTTTTGACAACAAGTTCGCGCATACGACTACAACTTCAAGTGGGTTCTTCTTAACTGAAACGAAGTCTACTAACAGTCACTTAACTGACACGAATTGTTCTTGTAGCTCGAAAATGCATCAGCACTCATAGCAATCTCTTATAGGTTGAGACTAGTGCTGGTACGAACTACTAACCTACTGTTCCCAAGAATATACTTTGTTTGGTCGATAAGCAGGGCTTGATAATTTTCGCTATACAAAGTTTTCATGTTTCTTAACTATGTAACGTTTCTATGCAGTAGTATTTGACAATATTGTTAATTCTGAAACATTATTTGATCCTTCAAAATTATGGCTGCCTTAGCAATTTTTTCTTAAGCCAAAATACATCTATCTACCTCCACTCTAACCAAAGCTATTAATCAAGAGTGTCAACCCAGATATATAGTTATATTTATCATCTCAATATATAGGTACATTTACAATTTGTTTCAGATAAAATCATTCACGATAATCTCGACCTCTATTCTGATTATGCTAGTTTGTGTCTTCAGTGCTCAAGTATTTTATGATCCTTATCATCCTTACAATGCCATAGAAGCTGCGAGCTATGCATCTTTTCATCGTCTCGGTTGGGGAATTGGAACCGTAGGAATTTTGTATACCGCTAGTTTTGGGCACGCCACATTTATGAAGAAGATCCTAGCCTGGAAACCTTGGATACCTCTTAGTAAACTCGTATATGGGGCTTATTTGTGCCATATGAGTTTCCAGTTGAGATCTGCTGGTAGATTCATGAGCCCAAGACAAATTACTTACTTTGATGTGGTGAGTATTTATTAGTAACGAAGGATTAATATGTTTTTTCATTTGTGGATGGAATTTTTATTGATGTGAGTGACACATGTAACTGTACCACAAGTTAAGCCCTAAAATATTGTTTTTCCTATATTAAGTTGATAAAGTTGCTATGCTAGGAAAAAATGACAGAGACTCACAAGTCATACAGACAGTTTTTTCAACGTTATTCCAACAAAATTCCATCTACATAATTGCATCTTTGGCTGCTTTATAGGTTATCAGTGTACTCGACAAACGTTTTCCAGTCCTTGGACCAGCTTTTCCGTGATAGTTCAGAGTGAACACAATTTCAGCGCCACCTACCGGGACCAATTGTGAATCTGAACCCTAAAACACATAAAAAAGCCTTTAAAATCGGTCCAGATGTGTTCATTGTGAACTCGATTGCAAAATAATAGCCTGGGAGCCAGTGAAGGTTTTTTGCGATAAATTTTAACACTGACCATAATTTGTTGGAAGCTAAATCGTAGTGAATGTCAGCTGGCGGACCACCGATGGATGGCCCAACGAGAGGACCGACAACACGTTAATAACTTATGAGTTTCTGTCAATTTAACCCTGCTGAAATCTATAGAAATGATGATTGGATAAAGATAAGTCGTCAGCCGATTGTATGTCAGTGGAAAACCCGTCAGCTGATTCGCTTAAGGAGGCGGGTGGCAAGCAAACATGGTTTGCGCGCTACACCTTTTACTTTGCCTGATGACGGCTTTTCCACCGACATACAACCAGTTGACGATTTTTTTTTATTTAAATAATTATATGAACTAACATCTCTATAAATTTCAGACCGGTTAAAATGACTGAAACTCAAAAAAAATTTAACGTGTTTTCGGTCTTCCCATTAGCGCGCCAGCAGACGATCAAGAACTATAACTGGCTCCCGGGCTATAAGTAAAAATCAAGTTTCCAAGAAATTAATTTTGTTACAGATGAGCTTGGCGCTTTCCGATATAGTCCTAGCTTTCATAACAGCGCTGGTATTGTATTTATTGGTAGAAGCGCCTTTTAGAAAAGTATTTAGGGAAATTTTGATGACATCCAAAAATACTCAATTAAAACCCAAGAGCAATGCATTGCACAATAATCCATCAGTTGAAGAAAATATGATTAATGCTAATAATAACAATGTACAAGATAGTAGACTGTAGTCTATTGAATACTAATACCGGATGTCCCAGAAGTTTCTGATTTTTTATTATTTCTCGAAATTCAAAAGCGACAAGGAGATACGATTTTCACTGAACAATTTGTTGTTAGGTAAAATCAATACAAATGTTAATTCCTTAAAATGTTACACTTTGAAAAAAACACAAATTATTCATCCTCTGTCTCTTCTCAGCTCTTACAGATAAAATGTGTTAGTAACTTCTGGTACACTGGGCGTGCATAAATTCGACGCTAAAATTTCACTTAATATTTCTCTCACTTTATGTACCTGCTACGCTAGGTACCTCTACTAATCCTTCTACCTGTATTATTTTGTATAAAAATATCAGAAAATATGAAATAGAAAACTAAAAAAAAACAAGAAAACCCAGGCCCAAACCCGGTTGATCAAAGTGTAACTATGTATAAAAATATCAGAAAATAAGAAATAGAAAACAAAAAGAAGACAAGATAACCCAGGCCCCAACCCGGTTGATCAAATATAAGCTTAATCCTTAAAGGACATAATCCTTCCGGCAGCGTCCGAGCTACAGGTAGTTAGCGTCCAATTTGAGGCCGCCCGGTACACTCAGTAAACCAATAAATTGATATATTAATTTAAAATATAAGTATATAGTTTTAAAATGTATAAAATCTTGTATATTTTTAGTTTATAGAATAAAAAATACAACTACTCTAAGACTTTCATTAATAAATAGAGTTCAGTATACAGGGTCGTACCAAAAACCTAGGATATCATAGAGAGGCTAAAATGAATTATATTATAGCTATGTTCAAAATACAGGGTGATTAATGTCTGCGGTAAAGTCCAATATCTTGTAAATCCTCGAAGATATTCGAATAAAATTGTTACCGATTGTAGCCAGCCTGACGGCCAACATTTTTTGAATAATTTCACTTCAAATTTGAATTCTGCTTGACTCCTCTATTGCAATCAAATAAAGTTGTCATAGAGTGATTTAAAAAAACGGATTTAAAAAAAACATTTCAACTATAAGCGAACTGCAGCAAGATTCGTGTGTCATAGTGAATCATAAATTAGAGATAATTTAAAAATATATATTAAAATTAGTTGTACTATTCCTTTGTTTGTATCTTTTTTGAATGTAGTTATTTGTTTTAGTAGCTAAATTTTGATATGTTGTTTACAATTTTTTTCCTGTAAGTAGTCGCGGTTTCGGTTATACCGGATGTTTTTTCATTTTTTTTTTCAATTATAAATTGCCCTTTTTATTCAGGCAATTTTTTTCACAACTCTAAAGTCTGTGTAGTTTGGAAGAAATTCTATGAATGGAATTTTATGGCCAGTAACTTTTATATTATTGTCAGCTGATTGAGCTACACCATAGTGTTTACTCTCACAATTTATACAGATGAATTTTGTTGTCATAAAAATTATGAAAAAAAAACATACATTCGCGCATTTGACCCGTTAAATATTAATCGACGTGCTGAATATTCTTGTAATTGTTATCGCCTTTAGAAATTAAATAAAATTATTATTGCATAACTCTCATAACTGAGATTACAGTTTACACAACGAATTTTCTATGTGATTTACGAAGGTATTTCTTCACGAATAACTACTAAAAATAAAGAACATAACATAAACTTGCAAAATATATGTAAATTTTTATTAAAAAATGTTGAAACATTTCCTGGTAGTCGAAAAATATTAAAAATGTCCATTTTGATATGAATATTCCGAGTATCGATGTTTAACAACGACAGGTATTATTATTATTATTTTTATTTGGTAATAATTATAATAAAACAGTGAAATTAAGTATCAATTATTGCAATCCTTTCGAAATTATGACATGCATTTATGTATTGTTAAATTCATACAATAAATAGTTGTTTCTAATATATCTTATAAAGACAAGAGAAAAAAAAGATTATTTCCATAATTTCCTAATACAGGGTGATCTGTTTGATCAACGTATACTCCGGGATTTGCAGACAGACAGACATATTTGATGAGGTCTATTCCACTGCGACCATTTCAGATGTATTGCGACCATCTGAATCTAGATTAGGTACATTCTAAAGCCCGACTCTTTTCAGTAGCTAATCAGCCCCAAGACTGAATCTTTCATGTAATTTCTTGCCTCGCCTAGTACAAGAAACCACACTTTCGCCAGACAGTCGCTCTGACATGGGATGTTTCCTCTTCTCTGTGACAGAATCTGCATATGCCTTATTCGTCTGTCAACCCAATTAGCTTCAGCTGATTCACTGAACAACATTACAGTAGCAATTGTCAGGTATATTTGGAATGTACTAAAACAGAAAGTCTTTAGTATCAATAAATAGCAAGTATTATTATGACAATGTATGAGAGATATGAGAAGGAGTCCATTTTGCAAGTGGCGCCAACAAAAAAATGTTAGAACACATATTCTTCTTGTATATTTGTCAAAGAAGGGGTAGAACTGCAAGCGTATGCAGACGACCTTGTCATCTTGGTAAGGACCAAGTCAGGAAGGGTAGCACATAATATCCTCCAAAAGACGTTGGACGATGTCCACAGTTGGTGTCAGAGGGAACAGAGGTCTGTTAAGCCTGGCAAAACTGTAATAGTTCCCTTCACTAGAAAAAGGAAGTTGGAGGATCTTCCACCACTTTCCTACAATGGTGAGGTTATTCCATTTGCAGCGGAAGTAAAATATTTTGGGATTATCCTAGATAAGAAACTTACTTGAAACGCTCACTTGGAAAAAGTTATCCATAAGGCCAGACTATCTTTGTGGACATGTCGCAGGATCTGTGGAAAATCTTGGGGCTTGGGACCCAAACAAATCTATTGGATATATGTGATGATCGTTAGACCAATGATCACATATGGAGGTATTGCCTGTTGGCCAAAAGCTTTACAGCGAACGGCCCAAGCAAAGCACTCTGGTTTACAGAGACAGGCTTGTCTGGCAATCACTGGTGCTATCAGCTCCACACCGTCATCAGCCATGGAAATCCTTCTGGACCTACCTCCTCTCAATCTATTTCTGGAAATAGAGGCTAGATCGACAGCATACAGAATTGTACATATTTCTAAATGCACAAATCAGGCTTATGCAGAACGAAGCAGAATACTAGCGGACAGTGAAAGTCACAGTATTCTGGGAATGACCTCTGACATAATGCCTCCAACAGTAAACTACGACCTGCCTTACACCGTCCTAATTCCAAATAGAGATGAATGGGTCCTCCGTAAGGATGAACTATTAAGAGCAGACAGCTGTTGGTACACAGACGGCTCAAAAACACCATCAGGCTCTGGTGCAGGTGTTTACGGGCGCAGACCTAGGACAGAAATTTCAACCTCTCTAGGATCCTATGCAACCGTATTTCAAGCGGAAAATTTACGCCATTGTTTCATGTGTGGAGAGAGTGGAGCAAGCCAATCTCATACATAGAACAATAAAAACAAACAAACACTAAATACCTGGACAGCAAGAAGAGCTTTAGACTTCTGGCATAATTTACCAGGATTGGTTCATTCAAAGGCTTTTATACATCCTTCGAAGTATGTCTCCAAACGTAAGACCATAGCAGGCATGACCTACGTTGTCTAACAGGCCTTTTAACAGGCCACTGTCATCTGAATCAACATATGCCAAAACTTGGACTGTCGGAAGATCCGACTTGCCGTCTTTGTTTGGAAGATGATGAAACAGCAGAGCATATAATTTGTGCTTGCCCCGTCGCGGCTCGAATCAGGTATCTGATGTTTGGCAGGGTCTGTCTCTCGCCCTCGGACCTGAAATAATCGGCTTTGTTGAGAAGCTGAATTTGTTTGGTGAAATCGGAATAGGTGTGAGCCACAATAGACACTTGTGAGTCGCAGTGGAGGGCCTTATAGACCCACTCACCACAAAACCTAACCTAACCTGTATATTTGTCAAAAAAAGCTGAATTTTTTATAGCTTCAACTTTATGGAGACGATTCTAAATGAAGAGTTGTCTGGCAATTATAGAAAATGTGGACGTTACTAACTAAATTGTCAAAAACTATTACATTTTTCAAACGACAAGGGCCAACTGCACCGTTTCTTCTTCTAAGTAATACTTTCATAAGTAATACTTTATTCATTAAGTAAAACTTGGTGTAATTCAACTGCACCGTGTCTTATTTAGCTAAGTCGACTAAAGACAGGATGTGGACAGGCGGACAGGGATTTTGATTTTGGTAAAAATTGAAATGTGACATATGTGACACTAAATTCTGATAAGGAGAATGGCAACTATATAAAAAATATAAACAATATAAAATATAATCAAGTAAATGAAGAGCTGCGTCTCCCAGTAATTTATGCCCAATGTTCATGGATAAAACTATCGATCTTTCAATAGAGGTAGTAGAAATCTTACTGTTTCGTTTTGTAATCGAAACTTTTTTTAAAATTTATATTCGGATAGGGTGTTATAGAAATTTTGTCTGGGAATTATAATTCTGGGAACACCAATTTCAATTAATTCCATTCTGTTAAGGTCATCAAAAAGCTCTATATCCATTATTAATTCCATTTTGTTCGATTTTATGAACTAACCTCTCTATATTTTGATAATTTTGTCTGCCAAGTGCCAAGACATAACCTTACTTTCACATAAATAGGACTTAAGTGAAACCTACACTTCGACTTTAAGAATGTTAAGAACGACTTACAACGCGGTGCAGTCACACATATATCCTAAGGGCAGGTTTATCAATGCTCGGTTAAATATTGTAGCCTTCGGCTAAATCTTAGCTGTTGGTCAAAGTGTTTATCAACTGCCAGTTTGCATTAGCTGGCAGTCAAACTTTCGGCTATCCTAGCTGCCACTTTCAAGTTGATGTTAACCATAGAACATACAGTTAAATACGAGAAAGTGGTGTTCCGTTATTCTAACCATAGATTCTAACTGACAACTGTGTCATGATTTTTTCATGTTTGCTTACATTTTGCAACAAAGATTATTTCAACTTCAAATTTGATTTTGTTATTATCGTTTAGGGTGGAATTGAAAAGCTTATTTGATTCTTTTATAGTAGTTCAGTAGCATCTAGGTTCTGTTTGTATTTTATTTCATTGTTATTGTCAATGTATCTTGAGGAACTTGACGACCTTTTCGATGAACAGCTTGGAGATCGGCGAAATATTGGAGTTTGTAGAGTACGAAAGACGACCATATACTGTTGAAGAACGGATGGATCCCTTTGAAGAGCTCGATGATGTCGAGTTTATTACTCGGTTTCGATTATCTAAGCCCAGTGTTCTCATGATACTCCAACAAATTCCAGCTATTCTCGCCAAGTCACAGCATCCGTCTTTTTGCATTCTATTATACTTTTATGGTGAACGGCTACTTTTATAAGTACCTAATTGTCGCTCTGACTCCGTGAAATTGGGAAATCTTTTTTGTTCTGTGGACATGCTCAAATGCAAACAACTCAACAAAGCACAACATGGACGAAATAAAAATAACAGTACCACAATTTTGACACTGACAGGTGAAATTTTCCACGATGTTGCCAGAGTAAGCTTACGGTACAATAGAAAAATAATAACTTTCATCTTTATATTCTTGATTCACTGTGTTATATATGTTATATGCGAATAAAATTAATAATATGTATATTTCATGTAATGGGTGATCCTCCTTACACCAAATTAAAATGAGAAGTTTACACACTGACAACATTACACTCACGTTCATAACCCGAACAAAGTTGTCAAATGCTCAATTACACTTAGCCTCCAGTTAGCTAGCTGTCAGTTATTTGGTGCATTGATAAACGCTTTCTATTGTAACCGATACTTTGACTGATGGCTAGAGATAGCTGAGGGCTACGTAGCTGACAAATTTAACCGGGCATTGATAAACCCGCCCTAAGTCCCACTTAAATGCTTAAGTAGCACCGCTGCAGTTTTCTCCCCGAAAAAATCTGAATTAATAAGTGCAGACTAAGGATGTCCCATCCTTCCTTATACAATTTGTATCGTAAATATGTTAATTTAAGACCTAAAACTATGAATAGTAGAAGACTATTTATTGCATATTGCAATGGTAGATGTTATGTCCAACATGCAGGTACAACAAAATAGATTGCAGAATATCTGCACTTAAAAAAAGTCCTGAAGAATGTAGAATATACGGGAAATCTTCAGCATCTATGTTAGTCGAAGAAGGTGGGAATTTGCTTAATATAAAACGACATGGTGGTTGGCATTCTTCGAATTTAGCATTTGGCAATTGGCAGGTTGTTTTTGAATATAAAAGGGCGTATTTTGATGAAAACATATTTCTCATTTTTTGATCCAGTGGTGTAGATTTGGAAGAATATGTTACCTTTCCCCTCCCATTTTTACGCCACTGTCTTTGAAGCAATTTTTATTCAATTTTGTATTCCTCAATGGTTTTTACGTGAAACACAAAAAACCTTTATATATCAAAAGATTTGTAGTTTTCAAGATATTTAATGATTTCGTGAAGTCTGTTAGATCACTTTTTAATAATTAATTTTAAAAAAAGTACGTATGGTTGGAATATGTAACAGGAACTAATTTTTGAAACAGCAATGCACCTAAAACATTCAGGGAAGATTGTTGAAAATATTTGTCCAAACTTGTGATTTTATTATTAAAAATGATGTTGCAGACTTGATGAAAACATTAAATATCTTAACTACAAATTTTTGGATATGTACAAATACAAAAAAAAATAGCTTCAAATGCAAGTAGCGTAAAAAATGGGAGGGGAAATGTGACATATTCTTCCAAATGTACACCACTGGATCAATAATTGAAACATGGTTTTCCATCAAAATATGCCCTTTTACGTTTAAATACAACTTGTCAAATATCAAATCAAATTATTCATTCATTTCAATGTTATCAAATTAAAACATTTAATTTTTCATAACTTTAACACCTCGTACTTCGAAAAGTAAGTAAGCTGGACCCCTCAATCCTTACATCATTTTGTTTAATTTCACAAGAGGTATCTACATGCAAACGTTGTGAGTGTCAGTTTAAAATACTGTTAGCCTAGACCAAGGCTGCTCAAGTTTTGGAACAGTAGGGCCAAACCGATGGGTAAGAAATTTTTGGCGGGCCATTAACGATTTTTTAACTTATATGAAATTAAGTCGTCAATGATCCGCCAAAAATTCATACGTTTAATAAAACTTGTGTAATAAAAACATTCAGTATTACAAAATTTGGTGTTTATTAAAATATAAAACAAAGAGCATCATTTGCAAACTAAATAAAAAATAAAACTTGTATCTTAAATTAATGTGATTTTTGGCAATGTTTCTGTTGTACTAATTTTTTTATATTGGGTTTTAAATTATATGTTGACAATAACACGAGCTCAGAAATATGTTGCTCCATAAGTGAAGTGCGGTAGGTATTTATTTTTAATATAAATTAAGATCCGAGAAAACCTTTTCACACACATGTTTATCCGAAACTGGATAGAAACTGCAATGCCAGGTCCGTTATTGCTGGAAAGTCTTCTTTTGGCACCAATTTCCAGAAATCTGCAAACTCTTCTGATAAATTTTGTGCTTTCGAAGATATTTTTTCCATAAAAAGGTTTTTTAAAGCACAATGATTTTGCAGTTCGGTTAGTTCCAAATGAATATTGCTAGATAACTTATTATTTCAGTTAAATTAATTATAAAAGGGTTTATAAAAATTTGTAATATTTGTTTTTTCTCTCAAAGTCTTGAAATCTATTTTCAAATGAATGTAATAAGCATTTAATTTTCGATTCGTACTTAGAATAATCAATATTAGTAATATTAAGATTCTTCATGAAGTATTTAGGTGTCAGAAATAAGCCGATATTTTCTCTGGCCGCGGGCCTTTGGTTGAGCAGCCTTGGCCTAGACAAAACAAAATAAACAAAAATTGCGTTACCATAGCAACGAACAATAACTCATTAGAAGTGTCAGTGTGAAGTTGGAAGTCAAAAAAGTAAACCAGATTTACGCAATAAATTAAAATAAAGAAGATGTCCACCGAAATTGTGAAATTCGAAAAATTGGAGTATCGAGCCATCATCAAGTACCTGTATTTAAAAGGGTTGAGAGGTAAGCAGATTTACGAAGATATGCTTAATACTCTTCTTCGTCCTCTCCAAGACCTAAGAAGTTTCGTGTCTAAAAATCTGCTGGAAAAGTTCTTGCTTCAGTTTTTTGGGATTGCCATGGAGTAATCATGATTGATTTTTTGGGTAAGGGTAGAACAAAAACCGGAGATTACTATTCGACATTGCTGACCACTCTACGAGAAAAAATTAAAGAGAAAAGACGCGAAAAGCTATCCAAAGGTGTTTTGTTTTTGCAGGACAATGCGCCTGCACACAAATCTCATGTTGCCATGCGAAAAATCCGTGATTTACGGTTTGACTAGAACACCCCCCTTATTCACCAGATTTGGCTCCGTCCGACTATCATCTCTTCCCTCAACTGAAAAAAAGTTTAAAAGGTCGTAAATTTTCTTCCAACGAGGAGGTAATAAAAGCTGTAGAGGTCTGGTTTGCAGAGCAAGAAGAAACTTTTTTTTTGAAAGGTCCAGAGACGTTGCAGGTTCGCTGTAATAAAATATTTTGACATTGAAATTTTGTTTGGATCTATAGTAGGCTAGAAGAATTTTTCAATATACATATGTATGTACAAAAACAAATCTAGCAAATAAATGCAAATATCAGTATACCGATGTCGTAAAATACTGTCTCACAATAAAACTAGCGTCCAAGTATTCGAATGATTTCAGATTTCGTCAAGTGTACTACATTTTGCGAATAACAGCGCAAAGCCATACAATAAAACCAATCGACATTATATAACAGCGACTAAAACGTAAGATGTTGTCAATGCCGCTATTAACCCAATTCATTGACAAATCCATTGCTTCTCGAAGATGATCAGTTACCGCATACGAAAGAATTGTTTGGGTGGGTATATTCTGAAAAATCGAAAGTGATGATGGGGGAGAACGAAACGACTGGTAGGTACAACGTACAACGCGACTCACCGTTTCGAATAACATACCCTGAAATCTTGAAGGACGAAAATTACAACATAGGACCGACAAGTTGGCGTAAGATCAAAGAACCGTACTGTATAACACTTTCAGTAACTCACGGTGATAGTCATTTCACTTACGATTTTATATAGCAAAGTTCGGCAATACAAATGTTAATAAACTTTTATTTCGTTGCGGTTATTTTGTGCGCGGTTGCGGTTTTCGCAGCGAACGATGCTAGCGGAGAGTTCGATTTGTTTCCTGCTTTACCTGTGGGTATCGTCGATACGGATAATGTGCTCTGTAGGGAACATTCTAGGATCTATTTGGAACACTTGAAAAATCATAGTTTGTGGGCGCACGAAAGTAAGTGATGTTTAAACATAAATAAATATGATGATAGAAAATAAGTGAAAAAGTTAAAGTGAAATGTTTTAATAGTAGTTTACGTAACAAGGCCGGAAAATAGAGTTTTTCTGCAGCCGTCCCAAAAATATAACTTCCGGTATGATTTATTAAATCGAAAATGAAACTTTACACAAATCGTACCGGAAGTAGTTATTTTCGGGACTATTTTTTCACTTTCGGGACGAAGGCGGCCTTAGCAATGACATTTACGGAATTTTTATTATGACATCGCTTGTCAAAATTGTTGTCAAAATTGTTGATATAGTTCAACTGTATTTTCAATTTTCCGATCCAGAAATGGAAATCGACAACGAAAGTGACGAGGGAATAATTATTCCACATGAAATCAGTGAAGCTGCTAACTGTTATAATTGTACAATTAATGTACATAAGTAATATTTATAGTATATATCCCTATTATTTTTTTATATTTTATCTACTAACAGCTGCAGAAAAAATATTGTACGTAACGCAACCCGAAAGTGATTTTACTGGAAACTGCCTACTCATCCCGTAAAATATCACTTTCAAATTATAAATCATAAGAAAACCTGGATAATAACTTATGATGCTATCCTGATAACGCAGGTAATTGATTATTGGAAATTTCTCTTTGTAACATTGGTAACCAAATTTGACTACATTCGGCTGAAATACTAGCTACACATTTATCTGCATTTAGTTGTATTAAAGCACTTTCTTTGATTTTCCGTCTTTTATTATTGGGTTCTTTTAATATTATTTTTGATGAATCCCATTGAATTTGATGACCCTCTTCCCAAGCATGTTTGCAAGTAGCTGACTTAAAGAATTCCCTATCTTTGATATATTTTTGTGTTCGTTTATTCGTACATTCAATGGTCTAGATGTTTCACCTAAATAAAATTTGTCGCATTCACATGATATTTGATATATGCAGTTTTTTGAAGATTGTTCTTCATTCTTTGGTTTCGTTTTTGTTAGTATTGATCTCAATGTA